>APFE031452587.1:354734-387284 GCA_000404065.3 Pinus taeda
TTTTGAGAATTTCAATTTTTTAATGCATTAAAAATTCGACGGATGAGATTAAGAGATGTCTTGATCCTCATCGACGGTCGAGATCGTTTTGACACGGATCACTCAAACTAGCCGTTGGGATTTTTTCCTTTAAATAGGGTGTTAGGGGTCATTTGAGAACATATTGGATCTGAGTTCTGGCTGAAGAAGCTCTCTTGTAAATATTTTCTGGTGCTAATAAAGAAAGACTTTGGGGTCAAAAGCTTGCTGGTGTTACTCTCTTGAAGTGCTGTGAGCCATTTTGTTTTCTACATATTTTAATTTTCAGCCATTAATAACAACTTAATGAAGAGTATTGTTGAGCATAGGTATCTTGTTCACATGCTAGGGTTTGAATGGTATTAGGGTTTCTGAAGTAATGGCAGGTATCTCTATTGCATTGGAGATCTAGTACTATTTTTTTCTCTTTATTGATGGTTAAAGTGAGCTGTGCAGGAATATCTTGTTGAAGAAGATCAGTGGGTGTTTGGGGAAGTTCTCGGCTGAACCAGCCAACTCCCGCAAGCATTTCTTGCAGAGCCCAGCTAGTTTTGATCCTGGGTTAATCATTTAGTTCATTTTATGATTTGCAAGAGAGACTTCCTAAGTATTTTCATTAGCAATCTGAAGTTCTGAAAATATATTTGGTGATAACTGATAAATCTGGCTTTTGTAGAGCTATCATTTTCAAATTTTTGATCGGTTTGCAGGGTTTCATTTTAAATTTTTGCACATATCTTCCGGGTTTTGTCTACCATTTGCAGGTTGCAGATCTGAGATAAAATTTTTGTGGAAAAATTAAGTCTTGCAGGGCTGCTGTTTCGCTGTCTAAGGGTTTTTCAGATCTGGAATTTTTTTTTTTACATCGGTTTCATTTGTTGATCAGCTTCTGAGTTCTCACTATCAGATCATCATTTGCTCATCTCAGCAAATCCTCAAATCGCTATTTTTTCTCAACATATCTCCGTTTTGTCTCTCTCTGCATCTGCATAAGCCATAGTTATCCCTGCGTCCATTTTACAGCTCCCTTCCTCATTTGCGTACACCATTCACCCTTCAGCGCTCAACAAATCTGCCATTCATTTCTGCTGCCATCGTGAATCCATCTCTCAGCCATCCTTCCACGTTTTTCATATTCACGCATTTCTTAGCCATCAGCTCTCCCTCCATTCCAGCTCCACACTGCCTGTACGTTGCCATAGCTGCCAAAAAAAAAAAAAAAAACTGTGTGTGGGTCATTCTCCTCTTCAACCTGCATCGAAATCGATTATCTGACACCTCCATTTGGACCTGCAAAACGCCTATGCAGCTCCCATCAGACTTGCAAACCCTTCACTCTTCATCGCCCTGCGTAGCTTCATTCGCCCTCTTGCCGTTAGAAAACAACCTGTGTAACACCCAAAGAAAAAAAACAACAACAAAAAAAAATTCACGCATGTTTTTTTCTACGTATTTGGGTTAGTGGCATTTCTTTTTTTAAATTTCTTTTATGCATTAGCTTAGTTTTGATTTTTAGCTTAGTGTATTGTTTGTAGGCATGCGTTAATATATATAAAAAAAAAAAGAAATATTTTTTTTTTCTATAAGTTTGATTTTCATTTAATAGTTGATCCATTCTATTTCTTTTTTTTAGCTAAGGTTTTGTTTAAGTCTCATTCATTTTTTAGAAATCAAAAATGATAAAAGTAAAAAAAATAAAAATAAAAACAAAATAAAAAAGGTTTTGTTTTAGTTTAGCGTTAGTTCATTTAGGAAAGATTTTGGTTTAGATATATGTAAAGCTTAAGCATAAAGTTCTATCTTCTATTTTGTTTAGATGTAGTTTAGCCTTTTAAGCTTTAATTTTAATATTTAGATTTTTCTTTAGGTTTAGCTTTGTTCCGGAAATCCTAAAAAGTTTAAAAATATATATATATATATATATATATATAATATATATATAAATTCATAAAAATTTAATAAAGTTTTAAAAAAATTCATAAAAATTTAAAAATCAAAAATTATAAAAGAATATAAAATATAGAAAAAAGGGGAGTTTCCTTTTCTTTTAAGGAGTAGATTTAGATTTTTTTTTTAGTTTCATTAGATTTTAAATTTTTGTCTAAAAAAAATAAATAAAAATATTGTGGAAATTTTTTGCCAAATTCAGTATTTAGCTCATTGATTTACCTCGTTTTATCTTCTCTGCTAAGGCTAAAATTTTGATGTGAAATTAATGTTTATCATCTTTTATATGATTTGGCATGCTTGAATGATCATAAACGAGATATCTGGTTAGCGTTTAAAATTGGATTATCTTTCGATTTTTTTTTTTAATCGCTGGAATATCGTTATTGAGATTTAATCACTGGAAAAGCATTGTGCGTTCATCGAATATCTTACGTCACTTGAGTTATCTGATAGTTAATGGTTGTTAATGAATTCATCTTTCTGCAGCATCTGATAATCAATCGTTTAAACATTAAGTCCATAGGGCACTGGTCTATTTAATAAAATCAATTAAGTGCTCGTTTCCTTTCGTGTCTCCCAAACCAACTGGTTCACAGTTGGTCTTCCATTTTCCTACAGGGTCTACCCCCCTTAGCCGCGGGAGACAGGCTTAAACGGAGAGATCGGGGATCAGGGTGACAGCCCCTGGTCTGAGCATTGTCGTGTCAACCTATGCGACAACAGGGAGCAATATGCTAGGGTTCAGGTTGAAACCCTAAAAGAAGAGGAGAAGTCTTGTAGGCGGAAAGATGATAAAGATGATATGGTTCATAAGAATACCTTGGGAAGACAATAACAAGAAAGAGACATCTTGAATATTGTTGTGAGATGCTAGAGTTTGAGCTATACATGTAAACCCTAGTGAAGAACATGACATTGAAGGTGATAATGGTTCTTGTGGCTGTTGTTCTAGTGGTAGGGTTTTTATGCTAGTAGAAGACTTGAAGGCTAGAGCCAATGACTTGTATGATTTTACAAGTTTGTTCTTGTAGGATGTGAGGTTTGGGCAAGATCATAGAGAAACTAGCTTGATGAGTCTTGAGCTTAGCAAAATTTTGTGCTTAGAAAAGGTCCTGGTTATAGTATGTTGATGTTACATGGAGATTTGTTTCTTGTCTTGATTCAAGAAATGAAAATCTAGGTTTTGAGGTAGGACGCACATGTAGATTTGAAAGTTCGTGCTAGAGTTGTCTTTCTATGTGCTTATGTGATGCAACATGGCTAGGATTTGTAAACTCCAAGGAAGGAAACAATGTTGGTGTGGAGAGCTTTTGTGATATAGGCTTACCCTATGTGCTAGGGACAACTTGGTGTTGATGCTAGTGATGAGTCCGAAAATTGCTTATGTGATGCAACATGGTTAGGAATTGTAAATTCCAAGGAAAATAACATGGTGGTGTGGGGAGTTTGTGCAATACATGCTTACTTTCTATCTGCTTATGTGATGCAACATGGCTAGGATTTGTAAACTCCAAGGAAGAAAACACTGTTGGTGTGGATACATGCTTGCTTTCTATGTGCTTATGTGATGCAACATGGCTAGGATTTGTAAACTCCAAGGAAGAAAACAATGTTGGTGTGGAGAGCTTTTGTGATATAGGCTTACCGTATGTGCTAGGGACAACTTAGTGTTGATGCTAGTGATGAGTCCGAAAATTGCTTATGTGATGCAACGTGGTTAGGATTTGTAAATTCCAAGGAAAATAACATGTTGGTGTGGAGAGCTTGTGCCATACATGCTTACTGTATGTGCTAGGGACAACTTAGTGTTCATGCTAGCGATGAGCCCGAAAATTACTACCATTTGCCTCATATAATTGTCTAACATTTCCCTTTCTATACTTAAGGCATTCCCAAATCATTAATAAAGCCATTTCAAGGTTATTTAATAATTGTTTTTCAATGCTTTTCAATTTTGATATATGTTGTGACTTTATGTTGCTTTGGTTATGCCAAATTTGAATATTTAGTTCACCTAGTGTAATATTATAGGAAACTGTTCGACTGAGATGTGGGTTATCTGGAATTCACCCTAGAGAAACCCAAAAACGTCCTCGTATTTAAGGAGGGAGCAGAAGCTATCACCCTAGAAAAACCCAAAGAAGTTTATGTTTTTAAGGAGGGAGTGAAAGCTCTCATAAGTTTATGTTTTTAAGGAGGGAGTGAAAGCTCTCATAGGTTAGTTGGCAAAAGCAAAATTCATTTTGACGTTTATGTTTTTAAGGAGGGAGTGAAAGCTCTCACAGGTTAGTTGGCAAAAGGAAAAATTCATTTTTCTTTCCATGGACCAATGCAATTTTGATTTTCAGTTGATAGAAGATCAGATCACTTAATGTGGATAATGTTTTACTTCGAGGGATTCGACACTCCAGAGTCCGGGGCCACTCCTAAGATCCAAGTAAGGTTGGATTCCTTTTACGCATAGATTAAATTGTTGTGGTTTTATATTCTCTCAATGGCTATAATTTACCTTTTGCATTTCCATTGATTTCTGGTTTATCTTGTTTAATGGATGTAGCTTTTCTTGTGCAGTTATATTTAGTTTTATTTCACGTATTTTTATTGAATGATTTTGTTTAAAATTACAATGATCAGTGCTTTGAAGTGGATCTTCTAGATTTGTTATATGATAAATTGAGGCTGTAAGGTTTGATTAATCCGGTAGTAGGGGAAACTTCTCATTTGATTGAATTTTCATCCATGTGAGGTGGTGGCTCCATGTTTATCTATCTTCTAAGTTACTACACGGCCATTTTCCCTAACCCATGAGAGGTCTATGTTTATCTATCTTCTAGCATACTACAAGAAGAGATAGAAATGAAAGCCATTTTTCCTTAAATTTTCATCCATGTGAGGTGGTGGCTCTATGTTTATCTATCTTCTAACTTACTACACGGCCATTTTCCCTAACCCCTGAGAGGTCTATGTTTGTCTATCTTCTAGCATACTACAAGAAGAGATAAAAAGAAAGCCATTTTTCCTTAACTCATAGAGGCGGATTAAAATGAACTATGAGGGCTGTTCATTTTCCTTATTAGTCTATATTAGATTGAGTTAGTTGCTTATCATTCATATAAATAGAATAGGAACAAAATACATCTGAGCAAGTTGATACTTTGTGGTTGCACATATAGTGCATAATTTTTGTGATTACAAAGTTGACAATTTACGCTGAGGTTGAGGAGTTCAATATATCTTGATTTTTTTTTTTGTCTATAGTATGTTGACGACTTTTGCTGGAGTGACCAGCTTTGGTTGGGACTCGGGAGTGATTCCTATCTAAAAGTAATTTGTGAACAATTTTTTTATCGTTTCCCTAACGAGTATTTGACTTGTACCAACTTTTATATATATATATATATACACGCGTAAATACTGTGCACCTACTGATTTGATTTTCAATGGATGTTCTGTTTTTGATTGAGTAGCCCTTGTTTCTCATGACGTGTAGTAATTTTGTGATAAAGCTATAGTGTGTATGTCTATAGTAGTAATTTTGTGATAAAGCTATAGTGTGTATGTCTATATAGACTTTTTAAGGAGGGATTTGAAAATATAGATTTCCACACTTCTTTCTTGTGATTCGTACCATCTTTGTGATAAAGCTACGATATATACTTTATTTTATATAATATATGATTTATATATTTCTAAATAGTATATATTTACATATTTTCGATGCATGTTCTTTTTTTATTGAATAGATTTCATGCTGATTTAACATAACATATAGTTAAATTGGAGTGATTTATTTGACTTGAACAAGTGTACCCTAAGGGCTTTAGCTTTGTGGTATTGAAGTAAATTCATATCATATTTATTTTCTTGGGTTGTAGGGTGAAATTGTGTTGGAAGGGAAATAAGATATTATTTTTATAATTAATATTTCAGATCATCCTTAATGGGTATTAATCTAATTGTGAGTCTAACTTCTAGAAGAAGACGAGGATCAAGCTAAAATGATCATAGCCATTGATTAGCTTTTAATCTGGGCCGTTGAATGTCAACGAGAAGATTCTTTAAGGGAGCTTGAGGGTCATTTGGAAAACACACCGAGAGATCAGGAGATCGAATTTCTGAAGTGAGAAGTTCTCAAGAGGAAGTTCTGATCGAGGAGATTTCTTGTAGTTGAGGGGAAGGATAGCATTCGGAGAGAGAGGTTTTTTCTTAGCCGGAGAATCATTAGCAGAGAGAAGCACAGAGAGGTAGAGAATGATCCAACATCTCTCACACAGAGGCTGACACAGGGCCACGAAGGTTCTTGTGGTTGAGGGGCAAGGATAGCATTCGGAGAGAGATATTTTCTTAGCTGGAGAATCATCAGCAGAGAGAAGTAGAGAGAGGTAGAGAGTGATCCAACAACTCACGTAGACACTGACACAGGGCCACGCAAAGGTAGTGCAGAGGGTGAGAGAGAGTCTGAGATTTTGCTAGGCAGAGTCCGTTTCAGAAGCCTGAAGTCGGGGTGTGAGACCGGGAGGCTGAGTGCAGAGACTCCAGGCAACAAATTGATCAACAAGCTAGGTGACGTAGTGCCTAGAGAGGTGGACGCAGGGACTGCGTGAGGACTGCACAGAGGGAGCATAGGGCCTGTTGGAGGTACCTCATCCAGTGTCTGGATCAGCTGGGATTTTTCTCAGTGATTATGTGAGGTAATATCACAGTTTTTCTTTGTAACTGAATAACCCTTGAGGTATTCAGAGATGTATTAAGAATTTGCTATTGCTTAATAATAATAAACCCTTAGAGCTGCTGCACCGGTTTTCCCGTGTTTGGTTTTTCCAGGGACATTTGTCCAAAAATAACAGTGTCTATTGTGTTCTATTTTCTTTCTTTCTCAGTCTCTTGTTTCTGCATAATATTTAATTAAGTGAAGGCTACAGTGTATGTATTATGATATTTTCCATAGGAAACTGCAAGTAATTTGTTTAGAGGAATTTAACAAATAGGAGTAATATCATCAGTTGTTGTAGTAGGGATTCTGCTTGAGGAATTTTCGCATGGTATTAGAGTTGCAGGTGAAGCAAGATGAGCAGAGCCAGTAGATCCAACGCTGAGCAGAAGATGGAGTTCAAAAAATATGCATGAGTAAGTAGTTTGAAACCCCAGAGAGTTTAGCGCAGTTCTTAGCTGGAGGGCTTAGATTTCGAGGCAGTCTCTCTCCGAGTGAGTTGACAGAGAGGACTCCCAGTTCAAAATTTTCCCAGGGTAGGGGGAGCAGCGCTGAAGCCTCAGCATGAGGAAAGCTGGTGGGGCACATATTTTTCTGCAGGCAGTTTGCTGGGCAGAAAATCGTCAGAAGAAAGAGGAGAAGCACCGTTGAGGGAATTTCTTCCTCGGAGAATTCCTAGCCAAGGAATTTAGATTCTCTAGATCTGAGCAACAGCAAGGGGCAACAATTTTACTAGCTCCAACGAGGAGTGCGTAGGCTAGCCCAGCAGCAACATAGAAGAGAGGAGATTTTCAACATTTGTGGCAGAAATGGCAACCAGTGGCTTGAGGAATTAGGACAGGTTGGATGGAGCATCCAACTATGTCATCTAGAAGGCTAGAATGTCATTTCTTCTAGATGAGCATGCCCTCAAGACATACGTCGACACCATGGTGGTTGTCCCTATAGATGCAGATCCATTGAAGAAGTACAAATCATAGATGGTGAAGGCCAAGAGGATGATCCTTGATGGAGTAAAGGATCACATGGTGTGTCATGTCACTAACAGAGGGGCTGCTAAGGAGATGTGGGATGCCTTGGCTACGTTATATCAGGGATCTTCCGAGAAGCGGAAGATGTACTTGGAGCAGAAGCTAAGATCTTCTCAGATGCAAAAGAGGGAGCATGTAGATCCATTCCCTGCAAAGATGAAGGAAACCCGTGATGAGTTGTCTGTTGCGGGGCATACACCTCATGATTAAGAGTTGGTTACATTGGCCCTCAATTCTGTCTCAGATGAGTGGAAAGTCTTTGTCCAGAGTATCCTGGGCAGAGCAACATTGCCAAATTCGGATAAGATGTGGGCAGCTCTACAATAAGAGGAGCTGAGGAGAGACTTAGTCAAGGTTAAACTTGATGGAAGTAGCAGCAGCAGTGGGTCGAAGCCGGATCTAAAAGGTGGATCAAGTCAAGTTTTAATGTTAGTTGTTGATTAAAGACTTAATCTCGGTCGTTGAAGTCTCAACGAGAAAAGTATAAGAAGGGGGCTTGGGGTTCATTTAGAAACACACACGGAGAGAATGAATTGATCTGGAGTTCAATTTTTGGGGCTAGGAAGCTGAGAATTCGAATTGAGTGATCATTCTGCAGTAGAGGGGTAGGGATAGTTCGGGAATATTGGACAGAAAGGCAGAGAGACATTAGTGGAGCCAGCGCAGCAGCTAGAAGGACTGATGCTGGGCCAATCTGGGTCCATGCAGGCCTGACGCAGAGTCGGAAGGGCCAGCGCAGAAGTGAGGTTGCCCTCACGCAGAAAGATAGAAACTGTCGGGGAGCTGCTGGAACAGCTAGGAGAGGTTGACGCAGAAGTTCCAGAGGCAGAAGAGACAACACAGAAGCTGATGCAGAGCCTGTAAGGCTGACACAGGGCCAACGTAGAGATAGTCAGGGTTAGCCAGTTCTTCTGCCGAATCAGCCAAAATCTGTCGGGCGAAGTGAGGTAAAACTCACTCAGTTTTCTGCCATTATATTTTCTCTGTCACTGGGTTGCTAGGAGGGCATCTAGCATTGTATTCAGAATAACTGCTTAATAATAGAAAACCCTCAGAGCTGTTGCACCGGTTTTCCTGCAATGGGTTTGTCCAAGGACTATTTTGTCCGAAAATAATTGTATCCTACGTATCTTGTTCTTTGCCCAGTTTTCTGTTTCGTGTAATCGAATTTAAAGTAGTGTAGGCTATAGAAGTAATTTTCTTCAGTATTCAAAAAATAACTTGATAAATGTATATTAAAATCAAGTAGGATAAGTAAATTCAGTTTTTGCTATAGTAGGGGTTCCTTGAGGATAGCAATTTTCACATGGTATCAGAGCATTGATTTTGAAACAAGAAGAGCATATCCAATGTTGAGCAAAGAGGCCAATGGTTGCATTTGGCAGCAATTCGAATCCCCTTGAAGGGATTCACAGTCCTTGCCGGGAAGTAGAGATTCTGAGGAAATCTCTCTCTGAGAGAGTTGATAGAGAGGTACGATTTCTAGTTCGTGAGATTGTAGAAGCAGAGGGAGTGACATAAAGCCTCAGTGCAGTGCTTGAAGGGCACAGTTTTTGTCGGGGTAGGAATCCATTGGAAAAGAGCAAAGACACATGGAAGGGGAATTTTCTCCTCAAAGAACTTTTTTTTCGCCAAAAGGTTTGAATTTCTCACTTGTTGAGCAGTGACTAGAGGAGTCAGTTAGACAGTTTGGGTGAGATGGCATCACATGGGCTTAGAGTTAGGACAGGTTGGAAGGAGCTTTCAACTATGTCATATGGAAGACCAAAATCTTAGCTGTTTTGGAGGAGTACGATCTTGAAGTCTACGTCAAGAGTGTTTTGGTTGTTCTCGTAGACAACGATTAGAAAAAGAAGTACAAGGACGAGCAGGGGAAGGAGAAGAGGTTCATACTCGATGGAGTTCGAGATCATGTGGTCTCACACTTGCAAGGCAAAGATATAACCCGTGAGATGTGGGAAGTTTTGTCTTCACTGTATGAAGGCTCTTTTGAACTACGGAAGATGTACCTAGAACAAAAGTTGCAGTGGACAATGATGCAGAAGGGAGAAGGGGTTAACTCCTATCTTCAACGTATTTAGGACACCAGAGACAAGCTTGCTACAATGGGGTCTACTCCTTAGTCTACTGAGATGGTAAGGATGACTCTGAATGGAGTCTCGGATGAATGGAAAGTCTTTGTCCAAAGTATATTGGGTAGGGAAAGGCTACCTTCATGGGAGGAGATGTGGGCATCTCTTCAACAGGAAGAATTGAGGGATTTGGTTAAGATCAACCTCAATGGCAGCAGTGGGAGTGGCATGAAGACCAAGGAGGAAGAGGAGAATGCAACTCTGGCATCAAAGGGACAACAGAAGCATAAACGGAAGGAGGACATTTCGAAGGTGAAATGTTTCGGATGTGTAGAGATGGGCCACTTTGCATCCCAGTGTCCTTTGAAGCAAAAGGATAAAGATGAGGAACATGATCCTAAGGTTGCTCGAGCAAAAATTGATGAAGATGAGTTTGCCATGAGTGCCCACGCGTCTCCAAGAGGGAAATGGGGCAATATTGAGCTTTAGTCGGGAGGACAACATGTGGGCAGGATCCTTGAGGAGTCCACCTCTTGGATCAATTCCTTGCTACGGGAGCCCAAGAATCAGCAGTGGTGAGATGGACTTTGTGTCAGATGTGTAGTGTATTGTTTGGAGAGACAAATGCAGTAGCCTGAGACCAAGGACTGATCAACGCAGAGCAAGGTTGGCAGCAATGCAGATGGCACAGTGCAGAAGTAAGCAATAGTGCAAAAGATTCAGAGGGTTAGAGACTAGTAGCAGTCAGATTCCAACATTCATGGTATTATGCTTAACACAGTTAGTTT
Organism: Pinus taeda; assembly: GCA_000404065.3. Classification (NCBI taxonomy): domain Eukaryota; kingdom Viridiplantae; phylum Streptophyta; class Pinopsida; order Pinales; family Pinaceae; genus Pinus; species Pinus taeda. Next base: position 365,305 of record APFE031452587.1, read on the forward strand.
AGAAATTTTGTATGCTTTTCCATTGCTGAACGACAACAATTGGAAAATGACTTAGTGCAGAGCTAGCAGTGGCAATGTTAGCAGCAGATGCAGAGGGAGCTGTAGTACAAATGCAGTAGTGGCAGTGGCAGTGTCATGGGAAGCAACACAGTAGCAACAACAATGCGGAAAGAAGATGCTTCAGAAACAGAGTAGCATGCAGTTGGACATTGTTGCTAGAGCACATTCCTCGCTAAGAGGGAGTGTTAGTTTTGGGTAGCATCAGATGTGCTTTAGACATGAAAATTGGTGGAGAGGCTAAGGCACATGACCCAAAACCATTTGCTGAAATTCCACTTGGATTGTATTTTATTAAAATAATTAATATTTTTAATGGGGTTCCTAAGTCTAAACTTAGGAAAATTTAAGTATTAATGGGTATTAATCAAAATATGGGTGAGAATGATCTAGAAGGTAGATCAAGTCAAGTTTTAATATTAGCTGTTGATTAGAGACTTAATCTCGGCCATTGAAGTCTCAATGAGAAAAGTATAATAAGGAGGCTTGGGGTTCATTTAGAAACACACAAGGAGAGAACAAATTGATCTGGAGTTCGATTTCTGGGGCTAGGAAGTTGAGAATTCGAACTGAGTGGTCATTCTGCAGCAAAGGGGCAGGGATAGTTCGAGAATACTGGATAGAGAGGCAGAGAGACACTAGTGGAGGCAGTGCAGCAATTAGAAGGAATGACGCTGGGCTAGTCTGGGCCCACGCAGGCTTGACGCAGAGCCAGAAGGGCCAGCGCAGAAGGGAGGCTGCCCTCACGCAGAAAGCTGGAAACTATTGGAACAGCCAGGAGAGGTTGACACAGAAGTTCCAGAAGTAGAAGAGACAACACAGAAGATGATGTAGAGCTTGTAAGGTTGACTCAGGGCCTATGCAGGGCTAGCGTAGAGAGAGCCGGGGTTAGCCAGTTCTGCTACTGGATCAACGAGAATCTGTCAAGTGAAGTGAGGTAAAACTCACTTAGTTTTCCGCCATTATATTTTCTCTGTCACTGGATTGCTGAGAGGGAATCCAACATTATATTCAGAATTACAACTTAATAATAGAAAACCTTAAGAACTGTTGCACTGGTTTTCCCGCATTGGGTTTTTTTGGGAACTATTTTGTCTAAAAATAATTGTGTCCCATGTATCTTGTTCTTTGCTCAGAAGTTCCAGAAGTAGAAGAGACAACACAGAAGATGACGTAGAGCTTGTAAGGTTGACTCAGGGCCTATGCAGGGCTAGCGTAGAGAGAGTCGGGGTTAGCCAGTTCTGCTACTGGATCAACGAGAATCTGTCGAGTGAAGTGAGGTAAAACTCACTTAGTTTTCCGCCATTATATTTTCTCTGTCACTGGATTGCTGAGAGGGAATCCAACATTATATTCAGAATTACAACTTAATAATAGAAAACCTTAAGAACTGTTGCACTGGTTTTCCCGCATTGGGTTTTTTTGGGAACTATTTTGTCTAAAAATAATTGTGTCCCATGTATCTTGTTCTTTGCTCAGTTTTCTATTTCATGTAATCAAATTTAAAGTAGTGTAGGCTGCAGAAGTAATTTATACTTCAGTATTCAGAAAATAACTTGATAAATGTATATTAAAATCAAGTAGGAGAAGTAAATTCAGTTTTTGCTGCAGTAGGGGTTCCTTGAGGATAGGAATTTTCACAATTGGATGTGCTCTAGGCCTCAAATTTTGTAGGGAGGCTTGGGCACATGTATTCCAAAGAACCCAGAAGGCGTTTTGGGAAATTCCACCTGGAGACAATTTTATTAAAATAATTAATATTTTTTAACGGGACCGTAAATCTAAACTTAGGAAATTAAAAATATTAATGGGTATTAATCTAATTGTGGGTGTTGACCACTACGTGTCAACTACCCATAGCAATACACCTCCTTTTTATCGCAAAAGGGATAGCGCTTGATCGATGTGTCCGTGCCATTTGACTATCATCATCAGCCCGATCATGTTATGTTGTAAACCCAGTCTGCATGTGTAAATTGTAAATAATCTTAGCAGATCTGTGTCATGTATGTATTTGCCTAGGTAAACCTAATCTTCTAATGACAATCTACGTTCCGGAAGGTTTTTTGTCTCACCGACCCATGGTTGGCAGAGTTTTCCTTCACCGTAACCCCAAAGCCGGAATGGATTTTGTCATTAGAATCTTAGGGGAATCCTAGTGTGCTTCGAGTCTATGTAAAAGTTATTTGGAAATAATCCTAACTATTCGGTTAGGTTATTACAAATTGCTTGATATGCTAGATTACATTCGTGTCTCAAGACTAGGTAGTCTATGAGGGTTTATGTCAAATGGGTTTTCCCCCTTGACATGTAAAATTGTAAAAGTCATGATGTAAAGTGTCTTGAGGGTTTGAAAATAATTAATTCCCTCATAGGTCCTAGGTGATTTTTCCGAAGGCTAAGTTCGAGGATCCAAAAATAAAAAATACAATAAATAATAATAAATAATAATAAAAAAATAAAAAAAATAATAAAAAAAAATAAAAAATAAAAAAATTAATTAAAAAATATAAAATAATAAAATAATAATAAGTTAAAGCTTTGAGGAAATAAATGCAATATTTTAATTTTTAATATATTAAAATGCATTTAAAATTTCGACAGATGAGATTAAAAGAGATTTTGATCCTCATCGATAGTCGAGATCACTTTGACATGGATCACTCAAACTAGCCGTTGGGAAATTTTCTTTTAAATAGGGTGTCAAGGGTCATTTAAGATCATTCGATCTGTGAGTCTTGTGCTAAAGAAAGCTCTCTTGTAGTCATTTTTCATATGCAATAAAGAAAGACTTTGGGGTTGAAATCTCGTTGGTGTTACTCTTATGGAAATGCTGTAAGATGTTTCATTTTTCTGCATAAATTTAATTTCAGCCATTGATAATAGCTCGATGAAGAGTGATTTTAAACACAGGTATCTTGTTTAATTGCTAGGGTTTGAATGGTAGTTAAATTTCTGAATATGATGGCAGGTATCTCCATTAGATTTGGATTTTAGTATCATTCTTTCCCTCTTTTTTAATAGTTGAATTAAGCTGTGCAGGAAAATTTAGATTTCAAACGATCAACATGCATTTGGGGAAGTTCTTGGCTGAACCAGCCAACTCCCGAAAAGCATCTTTTTTGAAGAGCCCAGCCAGTCTTGATCCCGAGTTTATCATTTAAATTTTTCTTCTGAATGCATGAGGGGTTTTCTGAAGCATCTCATAGTAAATTTAAAATTCTGAAAATACTTCTGTGGATTATTGATAAATTTGGCTGCTTAGAGTCGTTAGTTTGTGAATACTATAATTATTTAGTTAAATTTTGGGTTATTTCCTTGCATATTTTGCCTCTGGGTTTTCTGTTTTTGGTTTTGATTTTTGACCAAATCTTTGAATTCCTTGAACATTTTGAAGGCTTCATCCTTGTGCTTCAAAGAATATATCCATGGCTTTCTTAAGAAGTCACCAATGAAGGTTATGTAGTAGAGATGGCCACCAAAAGAATGTATGGGCATCATATGACATATATCTGAATGAATGAGTTGGAGGATGTCATTCGTCTTGTTCTCGCTAGAGGAGAATGCCCCATTTTTCTTCTTTCCAATGGAAGAACTTGAACATACTCCGTCATGTTGGGCTTGAACATTAGGAATACTAGAGACCAATTTCTTCAATTTTGGAATACTATAATTATTTAGTTAAATTTTGGGTTATTTCCTTGCATATTTTGCGTCTGGGTTTTCTGTTTTTTGCAGGTTGCAGGAAGAGTTTCTTGTTGGAAGCCAGATCTAGGCCCTGGGGGGTAAGATCTAGCCTCACAACCAATTTTTACAGGGCCATTGTTTTGCTGTCCAAGGGTTTCAAATTCAGTCACTTTCAGATTTGGAAATTTATTCTAGGGTTTTCATCAGAAGCAAAGGGAGTTAAGTTTTTTAAGGTTTCAGAAGAAGTTCCAAACTCCATACTCCTACATCAAAACCCCCCACACAGGCTTCTATTCCTGATGCTCCTCACGCTGTCGCTGCCTCATTCCCTTCACGCATATCCGTCTTCAAATCCTGCAAAAAAACACTGCCATTTAAATATTCATCACGTAGTTTCTCACTTCACTTGTGTTCTGCCATTTTTTCACACAGCCATCCCTATTGCTCCCTCTACCTGCGTTCATTACAACTACCATTCCATCACCGAGTTCCTCACGCTGTCTACTCAGCCATCCCTTGTCCTCGCCAGCCTATCTAGTCCTCATGTCCCTCTCTATACCTCTTCCCTCTGCGTGCCATTCCCATCGATCACTTGCAAAAAGCACACACCTGCATTCCTCACGCAGCTCCTCCTCCACATGCATCTCCTCTTCATCCTTGTGTTTTACTTCTGTCGTCAAGGACCTGCACCAACAGCGAACAAACATCGATTATTTTTTATTTTATTTTCATATTAGCTTAGAATTAGTATTTTTTGGGTTAGTTTAATGTTTGAATTTCAAAGTTAGCATATTTTCTTTTTTTTTGGTTTTGTTATATGATTAGGATTTTAGTTTTATTTAGATTTTAGTTTTAGTTTTAGCTTTAGAATTATAATTTTTGTTTTAGTTTTATTTATTTAGATTTTAAATTTTCACTTATATATATATATATATATGATCAGGAGGGTGGTTGCTTTTCATTTTTTTTTAAGGTTTAGATTAGTTTTAAGTTTTATTTTTAGTTTAGTGCATATTTTAGTCGAGGATTTGATTTTAGAATTAGATTTTAATAATTTTGAGTTTTATTTAGAATCTAAATTTAGAAATTAAAAAAAATAATAATAATAATTTGAAAAAAGACTAATTAAAAATTGAAAATTCCTCTTAAAGTCTTTTTTCTATTGTGGTATAGTTAAATGTGCTTTAATGTTTATATCTGGAGATTAACTATTTAAAACTGGTTAGCATTTAAATTTTGTGGTTGCTTAAAGTATTTGATCTTTAGAAATTTAATTGCTGGAGCATTGAAAAAACGTTGTGCATTTGTTGAATATCTTGCATTTGCTTGGGTTATTTGGTGATAAATGATTGTTAGTCATGGAATAAAAATTTCATATTTCTACAGCGTTTGATAAACAATTATTTAATCATTAACTCCATAAGGCACTGGTACATTAATTTCTAAAATCAATCTTGGGCTAATTGTCCTTCCCGTGTCTCCCAAGCCAACTTTCTCCTGTTGGTATTCCTTTATCCTATAGGGTCTACCCCCCTTAGCCTAGGGAGACGGCTTAAACGGAGAGATCACGGATCAGGGTGGCAGCGCCCGGTCTAAGCATTGTCACGTTGCACAGCCAATCTGTGCGACAACATTTTTTGGTGCCGTTGCCAGGGATAGAGCTTTTTCTGTCCTTGGTTCCTTCGACATTCGTTTCGTTTCTTTCCTCTCATCCTTTCCTGTCCTTAGCTCCTTTTTGAGCTTCTCCGTGTTTCACTTTCTGTCCGTGTGGTGACTCCACTTCATATATCCTCTGCAAGAGTGTATACTAGAAGACATTCAAGCAGTTCGTGCAATCCTGCTCTTGATCCTGAAAGGGCTCTCAGAGTACGATTACACAAACTCTCTTCTCGTACACTTCTTGTTAACCTCAGACAAGAAGCCCTCTCTGATATCCGCTTGCTCTTTACTAGCCCGGTTGAGCACGACATCATGGACATATTTGCCTCGTGTAACTTCGCTAACATTCAGGGTTATCCCAATGATATTCCAAAGTATGGAATGGATAAATTGCCTATCTTTCAGGGAGATAACGCAATTAGTGCTAATTCACATCTGAAAGCTTTTAGTTCATGGATGAGGAAGTACGCAAGGGCTGCCGATGTTAATCATGAAGATGTTAAAATGACCCTTTTTGTTCGGACCTTGGAGGGTGATGCTTTAGATTGGATTACCGAAAAGCCTCAAAATTCATTTGATTCTTTACAATCGATTGTTAATGCCTTTAAGGAAAAGTATGGAGATAAGAGAGAAGGAAGACACCTCGTGAAAGCTATCAGCATAATCAAAAAGAGAGAGAATGAAACCGCTGAAGAATTTAATAAAAGGTTTAATGATATTATTAAAGAGTTACCTCAAGATTATAAACCTACTGACAAATCTCTTCGAGATTTTTATATTGATGCCTTTAGCCTTGAGCCTTCCTATGAGTTGAGACGCGCTAAACTTCATGATTATAGGGATTGCCAAGCCTTAGCAGTAGAACTTGAAAAGGACAAGGCGGCATCTGGGAAGTCTGAGATCCCAGGTTTCGATAGGGTTGCTACGAAACTAAAAGAACCAAAAGGAAAAGCGGTTCAAGAACTTGATAGCGAGCTTGTTCAGAAATTACTCCAAAAGATCGAAAGCATGGAAATTAATCATACTAAGGAGATAGCTACTTTGCAGAACAGGTTGGTCCAAATGGAAAGAGCGCAAATGCAAAATTTCCAACCCATAAATAATAATAATAGAAATAACAATTGGCAAAAGAAGGGTCAATCTAATGAGCAGAGACCTCCTAATCCGCTTACTAATTTGGTCGATAATGCTCCGCCTTACTGTCGGGTTTGTGATGCTCTTCATGAGGAGGCTACTTGTCCCATCATTAGAAGAATTTTAGATAATGGAATGTTTGGGGCGGGTGATCAAATAAATGTAGTGGGTAACGAGTTTCCTTTGTCTATGGACGATTGGATGGTGGTTAAGGAAAATAGTCGAGATGTTATGCATCCCTCGTCAGCTTTTGGTATAAATAATCTTGAAAATGAAAATGATATTTTGGCTAAGTTATATGGCGAAAAACCCTCTCCAGATCAAATCATGGAAATTGCTAGAGACAAAGGTTTGACTTATCAGAGAAGAGATAAAGATCAGAGTGGGAATCCCATTCCCCCTTGAACCTTTAATCCAAGTTTAAATTCTAGATTAAATGTTGATTTGGGAAGTTGGTTTAACAATGCGAAAATCTGGGTTCCTGTCTCTAAGATTGCAAAAATCCCTTCCCAAAGAGATAAGTTACTAAAAGCTATTCAAGGTCCTCAAGTAAATATTTCTCAACAGAAGACCCCGAAAGTTGATTATCATGATGCTCCCATATATTTGCAAAGTTTAGATTCAGATAACAAAGATCACCAACCTTTCTTTATCACCTTGTTGGTTAATGGATATAAATTGAATAATTGCATGTTGAAGTCTAGTGCATTAGCTTGTGTCATGACTAAAAAGGTCATGGAACAACTTAATTTAAGAGTTTCTAGACCCTACTACAATATATGTGCCATGGATTCTAAGAAGATTGAAGTTCATGGTTTGATCAAAGATTTACAAGTTCATTTATCAGTTTACTCGGACATTATGATTGTTATGGACATTGTTGTTGTTTATGTGCCTGATGCTTGGGGTATGTTTTTATCCAAAAAGTGGGCTTCTGATCTAGGAGGGAGTATTCAAATGAATTGGTCATATGCTATGATTCCTTCTCCTAGAGGTGATGGTTTTGTGAGGCTTAATAGAGAGCTCAAGAGAAAATTCCATGTTGAAGATCCTAAGAGACCTCATAACGAGATAATTAAAGAACAATCCGACATTGGGAATTATGCTATTATGTCTAATTTCATAGTTCCTCCTAATGATGAGGTTGATAAAAAGATTAGGGATCTCAATGATAAAGTTTGGTACATGTATTTTGATGGTGCATCGTCTAGACATGGTAGAAGTGCGGGAATAGTGCTTAAATCTCCCCTTGGTCATATTTTTAAGTTTGCCTATCGATTGGAATTCGAAGCAACCAACAATGTCGCTGAATATGAAGCTTTATTGTTGGGTCTTGAGTTGGCAAAGTCTTTAAGAGTTAAGTTGCTTAGCATTAAGGGGGATTCTGACTTAATTATCATGCAGGTTAAAAATAAATTTACATGTAAAAATCAGAGATTAAGGAATTATTGAAATGGTGTGTGGCATACTATGGAACACTTTGATGCCCTTGACCTTGAAGCTATCCCAAGAGAGCATAATAGTTTGACGGATGAACTTGCCGTAGCTGCTACTACCTTCCAGTTATCTGGTGAGCTAATTAAGGATAAGATTAAAATGGAAATTATATTTAGGCCTTCTATTCCAGATAACTTAGAGCATTGACAGATCTTTAATGATGAAAAGCAAGTAATTCGTTTTCTTGATAATTTGGAGTTTGAAAATTTTCGGGTAAATTCTGAGGAGGATGGATCTGGTAATCATGAGCATATAAAAAGTCCTACTCCTAGGAATGTGGTTGCTTTAGAACTAACACTTAGATCGACATGATGCCACAAAGTTGAAAGAGGAAAATAAAATGGACCCAAGCGAATACCTCGAGATAAACATTGGTACTCCTACGAACCCAAAGATTGTTAAAATTGGTAAAGGTACTAGTGTTGAAGAAAGAAAAAAGTTAATCAATTTACTTCATGAATATTGAGATGTTTTAGAATTTTCTTATCATCATGAATTGAAAGGCTATAGGGAAGATGTCATGAAACATACTATCCCCTTAAAAGATGAAAATGATAAACCCTTTCGCCAGAAACTTAGGCAGATTAATCCTAAGTTAGCCCCTTTGGTTCAAAATGAGCTTTCAAAGATGCTTGTAGCAGAAATTATCGCTCAAACAAGGCATTCAACATGATGTTCCAACCTGGTGATTGTTAGGAAAAGAACGGTACGATAAGGCTTTGTGTCGATTTTCGAAATCTTAATCTAGCATGTAAGAAAGATAATTACCCTCTACCAAACATGGAGACTCTGTTGCAAAGAGTAACCGGTTCAGGAATGATGTCATTGCTAGATGGTTTTTCTGGGTGTAATCAGGTATGGGTTAAAAACGAAGATAGTCACAAAACCACATTCACCACACCATGGGTTACTGTAAAGACCAGTAAACACAATGTTTCAAGAACCGAAAACTGAAATACAGAACCGTAAAATAATGAAAACCTACCTGGACTGCTGTTGACGGATTTTGCCGTCTGCTCCTCTTCTCCTGTTCTCCTGATTCGATTATTGGGAAACCAATTCCTCCCAGCCAATCCAGCAAGCTTCTGTGAAGCTTACTGCCCTCGTGCCCAGAACCTCAGTTCAATGAAAGCTCTCGTTCCTGTTCTCGATCTTCCTCTGCCCTCTGTCCTCTCAGTTTTTCTCCCCCCTTCCTCGGCTCAGTCCAGTGGTTTTATATCAAGGTTGGCGGTGGCCGCCTTCCCGCCTTCGGCCACCGCTATTGCAGCTCTCGACACCTCCCGGCATGCATATCTCCTTAGATATTTTCTGATCGGATTTGGTTGTTGTCGACCGTGCATGAGGTTTCATTGTTTTATGAGTTAATGCCTTTTATGAAATGTTATGTCCCCTTTTATATAATTCAAATCTTTTATATTTATTTATAAAGTTTATTTTTAGGTTTATTTCTTTATTATATACTTTAATAAAATGAATTTTAAATTATATATATATTATAAAGTTTAAACTTTATATTTATTTATTAAAATTTAACTTATTTTCATTTTTAAAGTTTAGGCTTATATTAAATGGGTCGTTACATACACTCCCCCTTCGGAAAACTTCGTCCCGAAGTTAGAGTTTTAGGTTTAGGGTTTTAATGGACATATCCTGCTCCATCCAAGTTCCCAAGCTATTCTAAAATCAACCTATCCTTCCTAATCTCTTCCGCTTCCATCCTATCCGTCCTCTACTGGAGTATGCCATGACGTCAATTTTACTGACCCAACCATGCATAAACTCTAAGGTGACAACGTCGGTTATACCGACCTGATTCCTAGTAGGCATCCGACAGTCATCATCACACGTCGAGGGGAGCGTGACTTGCACAGTCCTCCCATGACTCCAGGGTTTGGAGGATAAACGGTGGGCAACACCTCCACCCCTCCCAGTAGAACTTAGGGTGAACACCCTATCATAGAATCACTTGGAGCTTTAATTGTTCTGAGGTTCTGTCATCACGTGGTTTTCCAGTAATCGAATCACTTTACTTTCCCTGCAATTATACACCCACTCATGCATTCGGAAAATGTGTATCAGCATATTCAAAACAACTCATGTATTATTCAGTTTAACATATTTTACCATTTTCTATGCATGTCTTTTTGAATTTCATCTAAAATGTAGTTATTTCCTGAGTTCTATTGATCATATTTGACATGTAAAAATAAAACAATTTACAATATCTAAATTTCCATTAGAAGTAAAAACCCTTTAACTGGCTGAACTTTCCTTTGGCAACTATACTTTAATAAAATGAACCACATATATCGTTTTGGTATCCATGTACCAGCAGAAGTTTAAACATATATTATGTCACAAAATTCCACGTTTATTTATAATCATTCAAAATGGTCCGGGGTCTCTGATTGCAGTGAAGTAAAATATATACAAAACATAGTTTAATGTCCTTCAAAATTGACATAGTCTAGGGTATCTTTGACATATGCCCTCTGTATTTTCCCAAGTTGCGGATTCAGGACTATACTTGTCCCATTGGACCTTAACTTGGTCCACTAGGCAGTTCCTGAGCTGTCGAACCCTACGTTCCAGAATACATAAAGGTTCGACCGATATTACTCCCTCGTCCGACACCTGCAATTCCTTCCATTGAAGGTTATGAGATAGATCATCTATATAATGTCTTAATACAGAAACATGAAATACATTATGAATTTTATGCAGGTGAGGTGGCAGGGCAAGACGATAGGCAACAGGTCCCACGCTTTCCACGACTTTAAATGGCCCAATAAATCTGGGCGATAACTTTGTCCCTTTCCCGAATCGAATAGTACTTTTATTTGGCTTGATGCGGATGAAAACCTGATCCCCTACTTCATACCTCCTATCAGTTTTGTGAGCGTCAGCATAACTCTTCTGTCTATCCTGAGCTTCCTTTAATCGTTGCCTAATTTGCCTTACCTTCGCTTCTATTTCATGGATTAATTCAGGTCCTATTATCACTCGATCTTCTAACCTGTCCCAACTTAACAGTGTCCTGCAAGGTCGGCCGTATAAAGCTTCAAATGGAGGCATCCCAATCGAGCTGTGGTAACTGTTTTTGTATGCGAATTCAACTAAGGGTAGATACTTTTCCCAGTGTGATTGCTGATCCATTACATACATTCGCAACATGTCTTCAAGTACTTGATTTACTCTTTCAGTGTGCCCGTCAGTCTCAGGATGGTAAGCAGTGCTTAAATTTAGCTGAGTACCTAAGGCTGTTTGCATGCAAGTCCAGAACCTTGAAGTGAATCGAGAATCTCTATCGGATATAATCTTTTTAGGTACTCCATAAAATCTGATAATTTCATTTATGAATACTCGAGCTACGTCAGCAACATCATAAGTGTCTCTCACGGGAATGAAATGGGCGCTTTTTGTTAATTTATCCACCACTACCAAAATGGCATTGTGTCTTTGAGAAGTAAGAGGTAGTCCAGTGATAAAGTCCATAGAAATGGTCTCCCATTTGGACATAGGAATGTCGTTGGGTTGTAAGAGGCCCGCTGGGTGACAATGATCGGCCTTTACTTGTTGACATTCCAGACATTTTGCAATAAATTGAGTGATATCGCGCTTCATACCTGACCAAAAGAAGAGCTTCTTGGTGTCCGCATACATTTTCCCTACTCCAGGATGAGCACAATAAACTGCTCTGTGGGCCTCCCCAAGAATGGTATCCCGAAGATCTTTATCATCAGGATATTACATCCTCCCGTGGAATCGTAAGATCCCATCGTTTTCTAGATCATATCCCTCAAATTTAGATTCTTTTACCCTGTTACCTTCAAGACTTGCTCTTACTTTTAAATACCAGTTGTCTTTTGTAAGTTGATCCAGTACTTGCTGTCTTAAGTCTACTTTAATGTGTATGAGAGAAAATATCCGAGGTCTTCTGCTTAAAGCATCTGCCACTACATTTTCTTTTCCTTTAATGTATGATATCCCGAAGTCATATTCACTTAAAAATTCACTCCATCGTCGTTGCCTTGCATTTAAGTCTCTTTGGGTGAACAAATATTGTAGACTTTGATGGTCGCTTTTAAGTGTAAAACTTCGTCCCACTAGATAGTGTCTCCAAATCTTTAAAGCTAGTACTACAGTAGCTAATTCTAAATCGTGAGTAGCATAGAGTTCTTCATGAGGTTTTAACTTCCTGGAAGAATATGCTATTACTCCTCTATCCTGCATCAACACTGCACCCAGTCCTTGTTTGGATGCATCAGTACATACTGTAAAATCTTTGTCCATGTCAGGGACTCTTAGAATTGGTGCACTGGTGAGTAGTCTTTTGAGTTCGGAGAATGCTTTGCAGCATTCCTCGGTCCATTCATACCTAACACCTTTCCGCTGAAGAGTTGTAATTGGCTTTGCGATTTTGGAGAACCCCTCTACAAATCTTCGGTAATACCTGGCCAAACCCATAAAGCTTCAAATCTCATGAGCATTTCTCGGTATTGGCCAATCCATGATCGCTTTTACTTTCTCAGGGTCTACCGAAATCCCTTCACCTGAAATGATGTGCCCCAAATAATGAATCCTTTCCTGAAAGAATGAACACTTCGATAGTTTTCCGTACAACTGGCGTTCTCTAAGACAGGACAATACTATCCGCAAATGATCTTCATGCTCTTTCCTATTCTTGGAATAGATGAGTATATCATCTAAAAAGATTTGCACAAATTGATCCAGATATTTACGGAAAACGCTATTCATAAGATTCATGAATACAGTTGGTGCATTGGTTAACCCAAATGGCACCACGGTGAATTCATAATGTCCAAAACGTGTCCGGAATGCAGTTTTGGAAATATCATTCTCAAAAATCCTTAACTGATGATAGCCTGATCGAAGGTCAATTTTTGAAAAGACAGCAACTCGTTTCATTTGATCGAAAAGATCGTCGATTCGAGGCATAGGGTATTGATTCTTTACTGTAGCTCGATTCAAGTCTCGATAATCTACGCATAATCTTAAAGATCCATCCTTCTTCTTCACAAAAATTACAGGAGTGCCCCAAGGTGATGTGTTGGGCCGAATATGCCCTACATTCAGTAGTTCCTTCAATTGGATCTGCAGTTCTTGAAGTTCTGGCGCCGTCATTCTATAAGGTGCTTTAGAGATCGGTTGGGTACCTGGTTTTAACTCAATCGTAAGGTCCAACTCTCTTACCGGGGGTAATCCAGGTAGTTCTTTTGGAAATACATCTGGAAATTCGGCTAACACCGGATATTGTCCTAGGGAGGGCCCTTTTTCTTGGCTTACTTCTTGAATTACATAAGCCTGGCAACCTTTCCTTAAACAACGCTTCATTTGCATTACTGAAATGTAGCGTAAAGAGACTTCCCTCTTGATTCCCTGAATTTGGATGGCTTCTCCTTCATCATTTATGCCTAGAATCCTTTTCCCATAACAGTCTACCCAAGCTCGGTGAGCTTCTAGCCAATCCATACCTATGATAAGATCATATGTTCCTAATGCTGTGACATAAACTTTCAGTTTAGTCAAACAGACCCCTAGGTTAATTTCGCATTGATCCACACTCAAGCCTACGGTTTGGAGTTCTCCTGAGGCCATTTCCACTTGATGGAAATCATTTTGTCTACGAGCTGCCAGCCCACATTTGTTTAATGCATATGATGAAATGAAACTATTTGTGGCACCAGTATGGAATAAAATTTTGAGTTTTATACCATTGATAGTACCTGAAGATTCCACTACCGTGGACTGATGTGCTGCTTGGTCGCAATCGACCACTGCATGAATTCTATGATTACTTCGGTTGTCTGAATTTGGTTCCTTCCCAGTCCTATGCAATATATTCGACGAAGCTCCGGGGCAGTCCCGTTGAAAGTGCGGCCCCCCACATCCCCAACAATTAAGTGGTGCTGATCCTCTTGAGTCAGGGCGTGAATTCCTAGAGAACGAGCTTCGTCCTCTCATGTTGATTCCTCTAGAATTTCTCCCTCCACTAGCGGTCCTTTGAGATGCCCAGGGACTGGTGTTTGATGATCCTGTGGCTATAGTGTTTACTGCCATGGGAGCTCCCGTCCCTATATTTCTCGGGGCAAACCTGTTACCATACAGTGGCCTCGAGCTACCCCCTCTGATGAAGTTCCGGGGAGTCTTTCCTGGAAATTTTGATTGGACAGGCCCTGTTGGCCCCATATCCTTTTTGATCCACAGGTGCTCTTCTGCATAACGACCACATTCGACTGCCTCGGCTACTGATGATGGCTTCCACATGCTTACCAAGGCTTTGATGCGAGGGTTTAACCCAAAAATAAAGCGTTCAGCCTGACGTTCATCTGAGTCTAAGTAATGAATGTATTTTACCAGTTCCATAAACCTTATCTCGTACTCTTCCACCGTTTTACTTCCCTGAATTAACGTATGAAAGGCTCTTGCTTGCTGTTGCTGAAAGTACGGAGGTAAATACATTGCGCGAAACCTTTCCTCAAATAGTTCCCATGGGGCATTATCTGATGTAAGGTGCAACTGCTTTTCCAGATTTCCCCACCAAATCAAGGCACTTTCCTTGAGTTGAAACACGACAATTTTTGTCTTTGCCGAATACAAATATTCTCTTAACCTAAAACATCTGTTCATTCCCTCCAACCATGCTTCAGCGCGTTCACCTGCCTGGCCTCCTAAGAATTCCGAGAGCCTGATTTTCTGAAGCTCCCTAGAGATGTCCTCTTTCGATCTTCTGGGCTCGAAATTCTTCGGTTCCGCTGAACTGGTAGCCAAATGATGGGGTTCCTCTTTGGTTTTAGCCTTAGTGGATTCTTTTAATGTTTCTAATAAGGCTTCCAAGGAGTTCATTATCACAGTTAACTCTGGCGGTGGGGCGATTGATGTTGATAAAGGTCTCGGTGGTGACGATGGGGATGATGATGACGACGGCGGCGGCATTAAAGGTGGTGATGCTGCTTGATCACGTCGTCGTCGCTCATACGTCTTTACCATTGTAGTGGTTCCTGGACACATAATACAATTTTATCAAAAATTATGAGGTAGACAACCGAATTTTTAACACGTAAATTTCTTTTGCGACTTCACATTCATAAACGGGTATAGTTTTGCTATTTTTACCCGCTAGGCGGATCTTACTGGTACCGAGGTCAAGGAGGGTGGTCTTGTGACCTCCTTGTCCTAATGCAGGGTTTTCTACCCTAATATGAATAATGCAAAAGTGTATGGTTATTAACTCCTAAGGTAAGACATCTAAAGTTGATTTACCTAATAATACTCATACAAATAAATGTTAAATACTTCGCCACAAGTACGTTGATAACATACCCACCATATCTCAAACTAGTCATTACATTTGGGAGAGGTCATACATACTTATATTTTGAATATAAATTACTTGGATATGGATTAAGTCCATAAAAGAAGGGTTGTTTTGGTTCCCTATTAGTTTGATTTTTAGCCTAAAATTTACCATAGACATGCAGTCTGTTTTACTAGGGTTTTGACATCAAACCTTAATAATTTAAAGTTTGCCTAGGTTTTACAAACCCTAGATTCGACCTTCAAACTTTTCCAACTTCGTTATCTCCGATATCAATAGTACAAAGGTTTTACAAACCCAAAAACATTCAAAACATTAGACTTCCAAACCATTGTTGTTGTAAACTCAACAAGTCTCAACCTTTCAGTGTAGAAAAAATTATTTTGCTCCTGATATGACTTAACATCTTTATAAATATATATTGCTATGATTGAGAGAATTCTTCTATTACTATAACAGCAATATCATGTAAGAACCTTCCAGATCTTATTTAACACGTGCATCTTGACATTCATCACTGTGGTTGCTCCAACGGGTAGAATAAACCAATTTAGACGGATGTCTAAGCCTTTAAACATTTTAACATACCTTAGATTATAATCTCCTCATTAATGTAATAAGGTATTCAGATCAGACAGGTTGGTTTCCTTGCAGAGGTTGGCCTATTTTCATAGGATTTCATCCTTCCTTTATATAAAAAGAACATCAGATTGAGCAGTATTCTTCAGATTTAGTATATTTTATTAATTATCAGGTTAATGGGCTTAGATTAATATCCTTCCAGGGTCCTTGACTACTTTATGGAATTTCAAAGATAACACATGATTCTTCAGAACTTGAGAACCTCAAAGAGTTCGAATGTAGGACTAGAAGCATATCTAGTTTTGACATTCATGAATCTAACAAAACAGCCCTAAATACATTAAAATCAATAATCTGATGCATCCTCCTTTCTGTTACATGGTCATTTACCATCAGACAACACTCATTTCGCATCTAGGTGTCTGTAGACATAATTATCAATAATGGCTTAGTTATGCCATCAATAAAAGCCATCTTCCCAGAATATAAAAAAAATAGTCACAGGTATCTATTGAAATTTCACACGAAAAAAGGCCGTCTTATATTTCATCTATCTATTTGATATTTTGAGAATAAGGACAGTAATTAGTGATTTGTTTTCAGCACAAATCGGCAAAAATCTTATTTGTGCATTTCACCACGTTATCTTTGAAAATGAGGACTGCTTGCAGAGGTTCTTCCAATTCATCTTTGATATCTTGGAGCCACCGTTTGAAGAGAATCCAGAAACTCCAATAATCTGGCTGAACTCTGCGGAACATAAAATTTTCAAGCTCAGATATACTATTTGTAAACTCTTTCGTCTTTTCCGAGAGAATGGTCTCCATAAAATTTCCCCATTGGGCATTTGGCTAAACTTCCGATTCAATCTGAATGAATTCTATTGTCACGCAATGATCGACGTCACTGTTTTTCGGAAGGATGCAACACTTTCCATGAAAAAGCCGCTGATCATAATTATCTTCCTGCTGATTGTTTCAGGGCCCCAAGAATACAATCCTTCACTTGTCAAAAGTGTACCTTGGTCATAAATTTGTGAGCATTCAAAGGCCTTAGCTCTTGGAATAAAATGATCTGCGCACAAGCTATTGACAGCGTGGTGAAATTCTCTGAGATTAAAAGTCCCTTTCGGATGGTACGCAACCCGGAGCTCATTCGAACCGGAGAGGTTATTTTTCTGAATGCAACATAGACCGATGGGATTGTAGCTGCGAGTCTCAGCCCGCTCATCAACTTTTCTGCTTAATTCTCTTAGCAGAGAAGGTTGAAATGAAGACAAATCTAAGACGAAGCAAATGAGCACCATTATGGCTCCGTACAAGCGAATTAAGGCGAAATACCAGGATCTCATTAATTTCAGGGACCTAGTAGTAATATTGAGCGACTACTTAAATGGTTTCCCAATCTCCACACGAAGTATTTGCATCGGGCTAAAATTCGAGCAAAAACACATGCACAGGAAGTCATTATTGGAGGACCAATTAAAAAAAAATGAGGGAATAGGACGCATGTCAATTTATGAAGCCATTTGAAGCTTTCTTGTGGGACAGAATCAGTGCCTCGCTAGAATTCGTCTAAATGCATTTTATGAGGCATAGTTCCCTGCAATTGTGTAACTGTCGTCAGTTGTTTTAATTTCATAATTATTTAGAACTTTAAATTGACCGCGCTCACTCTTTCACCTCCGCGGGCCCCGAGGGCAAGAAATACCAGCAGACACGCCAACACGATATACTTCGCCATTACCATCGACTCAATCCGCGCTTTTCGGACAGGTCGCCGAGCTGGCGCATGATCCCAACGATGCCGGCCATGGCTGACCCCTTCCAGTAGCGCGTCCGGGTCATCCCTGGCGACTGTAATTAAATGTACATAAATTCACTCCGGGGGGTTTAAAGCTCAAATCCTAACTCCAGCCGCAGTGCTAGACTTCTATTTCAGACTCCATGAAGAACCCAAAGCCCTGGAACCCTTTAAAAGAAAAATGACCAAAACACGGCGAATCACCGAGACCCGTTGAGGTTTAGAGCCGAGACCTGTAAAGTAGGTTTTGAGGCAGAAAATCTTGAACGGTGAACTATAGAAAAACAAATTTTGAACCCCAGAACCCTTCAAAACAAACCCCGAGACATAAAAAGCAGAGAAGAAACTCGAAACATATACGAGGGTTTTGAGTTCAATAACCACCCGTAAATCTGCCCGGCATACACTGAATATGGTCTCATCCCGGAGCTTTCTAAAAGCAGAAAAAGGAAAAGAAAAAAAATACTTCAACAGGGTTATTGTACGATTGAATTTGGGTCAATGATAATGCGAAAATCCAGAGCCGCACATGTAGATTTTAATAGCAACGTGATGCTAGGGAGATATGCAAGTGTTCAAACCATACCAAGAATCACCTAACTACTATCACTGTTATCGCTGTTATGTCGTAATTTCTTTCGTCTCCTACAAACTGGTCAGCGGCGAGATGGGCAGGGGTATCAACAAATAGCGGTAACAACACAGACTCAGCCACACAGAAAATTTAACCGAGCGTAGGTCTATCAGTCGGAGGGTTTGAACAAAGCCCTCTGATACCATGTGTAAAGACCAAAAAAAACTGAAAATACAAGAACCGAAAACTGAATTACAGAACTGTAAAAATAATGAAAACCTACCTGGACTGCTGTCGACTGATTTTGCTGGCTGCTCCTGTTCTCCTGTCCTCCTGTTGAAGCTTATTCGATTACTGGGAAACCAATTCCTCCCAGCCAATCTAGCAAACTTCTGTGAAGCTTACTGGCCCCGTGCCCAGAACCTCAGGTCAATCAAAGCTGCTCTCGTTCCTGTTCTCGGTCTTCCTTTGCCCTCTGTCCTCCTCTCAGTTTTCTGCCCCCTTCCTCGGCTCAGTCCAGTGGTTTTATATCAAGGTTGGCGGTGGCCACCTTCCAGCCTTTGGCCACCGATGTTGCAGCTCTCGACACCTCCCGGCATGCATATCTCCTTAGATATTTTCTAATCGGATTTGGTTGCTGTCGACCGTGCATGAGGTTTCATTGTTTTATGAGTTAATGACCTTTATGAAATGTTATGTCCCCTTTTATATAATTCAAATCTTTCAGATTTATTTATAAAGTTTATTTTTAGGTTTATTTCTTTATTATATACTTTAATAAAATGAATTTTAAATTATATATATATTATAAAGTTTAAACTTTATATTTATTTATTAAAATTTAACTTATTTTCATTTTTAAAGTTTAGGCTTATATTAAATGGGTCGTTACAGGGACGGCTTCAGTGTATTTGCAAGGCTTAATGTCTCTGAGCCCGTGCCATCACCATATGTATAGTTGACTGTTCCTCGAATCCTGTGTGTTTTATATTTGGCTTCAAGACTTTCTCCATGACCCAACGGTCCATCTCAACAAAATGCAACTTTGCACAACCTCTACTGATAGCTTCAATACCAACAGAACCTATCCCACTATATAAGTCTAGCCATCGCCCTGGACGCAATAATGTTGGGCAACCACCTGAGCTGATGTTGAGCGCTCGCTCCTCTCCTTGTATGAAACAGCGCATTGAACTGTTCTGGTGGATTTAGCTGTTGCGAATAGGTTTCATTGTAACGCTAGTGATTTCATAGTATTTACGTTGCTATCATTGTAACGTTGCCTTTGTGTTTACGCTGCAATCATTGTATGTGAGCTAAGATAGCATTACCGCTAGTTATCGGGGAACACCACCTACCAGAACCTGATTCCTTTGCTATAGGAAATGTTAGTCTTATTTTCACAAAGGGTGACCTCAAGGAGGTGCAAGAGGAGGTAGCGAAATACAAGGTTGGAGTTCTAGCTTGTGTTGGTATGTTCTTGCCCTAAGACCTCCGCCCTGAAAACGCTCAAATGTGTATTACCCAGACTTCTCATATATGCGTGCGGTAAAGAGATTTATTTAATAGAAATTTATTTAATGAAGATTCATTTAAGAGCATGATAATACAGTGTGATCAGCACACCTGTGTGCAGTGAAAAGCATCCGTCCATTTTTTTGACAATTTACATCAATTGTATTTACATCAGAATTCAAGTTATGGTAGGTGTTTGAGCAGTTGATATTCTATATAGAATACAGTTTTACTCTTTGTATATCAAGAAGGAAGAATAAGGCTGTATTATTCTGAAGCACATTTTTGCCCGCAGAAGTATCTTTTACAGTCCACAGTTTTTTTACAGTACAAGATTTTACAATGCATTCAATCATATCCATTGTGGGAATAGTTCTCACTGGCAAGGAGAACTATCCTGAGTGGTCCTAGATGATAAAACACACCTTCATTTTCAATGAGTTGTGGAAAGGAGTGTGCATTGAAGACGGAGACAAACAGCGAGAACAACTTACATAAGACAAAGAGCTCGCCATTTGGGAAAAAAAGAACAGCAAAGCCTATACATTAATCGCAGCATCTGTAAGTGAAGAGGTGAGCCACCATATTATGCCATTTTCAACTGCTTTCGAAGCCTTACAAAAGCTGAAAGAACTCTATGACTCACATTCTGCACTTGAAGTTGTTCAACTCATGATTAAACTCTTCACACTTGAATTGCAAAATAATGATCCTCTTGCTCTTGCATCTGAAGTAAAGTCTATAATGCATGATATCCAAGCCACTAAAACTGATTTGGATATTCCTCTTATCGCTTTTCTCAAGGCACTTTATCCTACTTACTCCAATTATCTTGAGTCATTGCAAGCAAATGGAAATCTTAAAGACATTACCTTTGACTCTCTTGTGAAAAAATTTGTTGAAAGAGAGAGCTTTTGGAAAGAAGACAACCCCTGAATTTTCTGAAGAGGCTGTGTGCCTTGCTCATAAAGAAAAGCATCTTGCTCAAGATTTTTCAAGAGGAAGAGGTGGTCGAAGAGGAAGAGGAAGATATTTCAGAGGCAGGGGGGCAAACACTCTTAAGGAGAAAAGGCAAATTTGCACTGCATGCACTGAAAAAGAAATGGATCACATGATGCCTCTAGATGCAAGTTGCCATGGGACAAAATTGAGCAGCAAAGAAACCAACGGAAACGTAAAATTGATGATACAAACAAAGTAAAGCACCTGAATCCGCTCACTATGTTGCGGCACAATGTAATATTGGAGTAAATGAAGATTTATTTAATGCTTCACTTGCTTCCTGGAAAAATGATTGGTTGCTTGATTCAGGAGCAACCTGCCACATGACTCATAGAAAAGATTTTTTTGAAGAATTTATTGACATTGTTGATGGAGCAGTATACTTTGCAGACCAATCAAAAATCAAGCCATCAGGGCTTGGCACAATCAGGCTTAAACTGCATGGTCTTCCAGAGTTTCTTCTGCATCATGTTCTATATCTCCCACAGCTCAAGAGAAACTTGTTGTCCTTGGTCCACATCCGCCAGCAAGGTCACTCTATTCATATGTTTGATGGCAAGCTTGAGGTAAGAAAAGCATCTGACCACTCACTTGTCATGAGGTGAATAGAAAAAGAAAGGCTTCTCAAGCTGCAAGGAACCTCTACTCGTGCACAACATTTCTTATACAATTCTCATTATGAAAAAGGTACACTTCCATCAAGTTTATTATGGCATGTTAGAGTTGGATATTTGAACTATGACAGCCTCCGCTTGTTGAAGAAAAATGGCGTTGCTAGTTTGCCTACAATTCCTAGGAAACTTAAGCAATGTGATGCTTGCATTCTAGGAAAGCATAGCAAATAGTCTTTTCATGATTCAAATTCAAGAGCACATAGAAAACTTGAACTCATTCATTCAGATTTATGTGGTCCAATGCCTGTTCCGTCTGCAAATGGAAATAAATATATGATGACATTTATTGATGACTACACCAGAATGTGTTGGGTTTATTTATTGAAGAACAAATCTGATGCTTTTCAAACATTCAAGAACTTTCATAAATGGATTGGAAATGATGTACAATCTCATATTGGGTCTATTCACACTAATAATGGAAAAGAATACACATCAAATGAATTTGAAAACTATC
>APFE031452611.1:10646-23221 GCA_000404065.3 Pinus taeda
TTTTAATTGTGAAGGGAGTGAACCAAAGTATGATTGACAAGTTCAATTTGTCCATCTCTTTGTGGGTGAAAGGCAGTGGAGAAACAAAGTTGGCAACCCAACAAAGACCAAAGAGTATGCCAAAATGTACTGAGAAAAAAAGAGTTACGATCAGAAATAAAGCTACCTGGCAAACCAAAGTGTGGCCAAAAATGTTGGAAGAAGAGATCTGCAGTCTGAGCAGCTGAGGTAGTCTTATGACAAGGAATAAAGATAGCCATCTTGGATAAATGACATACCACTACCCAAATAGTATCATGTTTGCAGAAAGTAGTAGGAACACCACTTAAAAAATCCATGGAAATGGATTCCCAAGGATGAGAGGGAATTGGCAATGGTTGATACAAACCATACTTACAGTTTGAGGGATTGCTTTGCGAACAAAGAGAACATGCACGAATGCATTTTTCCGCTTGCTTGGGTAAGGCAGGCCAATAGAAGTGGCAGTGAAGATTGAGAATGGTCTTGGCTATGCCAAATGCCCTCTGCATGAAGAGGAATGTGTATCATAGATGAGAAGGAGACGATCATGAGATTATGGCACAAAAAGTTGGTTAAGTTTATACAACCAACCATCACGAATGGTACAATCAAGAAAGGGATTTTGGTTGATGATTGTAGGTTGCTACAGAGCTTCCTATATCTCCCCTAAGACTGAATATGTGGCATACATATCTTTACAGGCATCGTATGCAGTACAACGCACCTCTAGAATGTGTAGGACCTGAGTAGGTGGTCAACTTAACAAATCAGCCATTTTATTTACTACCCCCTTCTTAAATTTAATACCAGAGGGAATTGTTGAATGTAAGAAGCCCACCTTAGATGGCGTTGCTCTTGAATCTTGCGTTGTGAGTTGATGAAGATCAGTGGATGATGATCTGTATGGAAGATGGTCTCTTTGTCAAGAATCTAATGGCGCCACTACTTCAAATCTTGTACTAAACTATAGAATTCCTTGTCATATGTGTTGTACATGAGCTTAGCATCTGCAAGCACCTCAGAATGGTATGCTACAGGGTGGCCTCCCTGTTTATGAACAACCCTAATGGCGAATTGAGAGGCATGAGTTTCCAGCTCAAATGGTTGATTCCTATCTGGCAAGCGAAGAACAGGGACTAAGCATAATGCATTCTTGAGCAGAAAAAATTGGTGCTCATATTCGACATCCCAAATAAAATTTGCATGATTTGATAATTGGTGCAAAGGACGAACCAACTGTGAGAAATGAGTAACAAATTTTCTATAGAAATTAATACCTCCCATGAATCCCTTGAGGTCATGTGCATTGGAATGTGCTGACCATTGTGCTAAAGCCTATACCTGAGAGGGATATGGGGGAACCCTTGTGTTGTCAAAAATGAATCCCAAATATTGAACTCATGTTTGTCCAAAATAGGATTTCTTCTCTTTGACCTGAAGTTAATGTGTTTGCAATAACTCAAGTATGTTGCGAACATGTTGGAGATGGTCTTCCCAAGATTTACTGAATACCAAAATATCATCAAGGTAAATGACTACCAACTTACTCAAGAGTGCCCTCAAAACATCATTAATGAATCTCATAAAGGTGATCGGTGCATTGGTGAGTCCAAATTGCATGACCAACCATTAAAATAGCCCAAACTTTGTTTTGAAATAAATTTACCATGTGTCAAATGCATGCATGATAACTTGATGGTAACCTACAATAAAATCCATCTTTGTGAAGAAACAAACCCCATGTAAGTTGCCTAACAAATCCTCAATCCATGGTAGGGCGTATCAGTTTTTAACAATGGCTTTATTAATGGCCCGGTAGTCTATCATGAGGTGCCATTCAGAAGTATCCTTTTTGGGAATAATAAAAGTTGGAGATGCACATAGCAAGGATGAAGGTTGAATATTACCAAATATCAACAATTGTTCAATTTGGCATTCAATCTCAGTGGCCTCTCAAGGAGCGAAGCGATAAGATGGGGTGTTGGGTAAGGAAGCACCAAGAATAAGATTGATTTTGTGTTCAATAGAGTGTGCTAGAGGTAGCCTTATGGGTTTGGTGAAGACATCTGCAAATTCTTGCAGTAGAGGAGTGATTTCAGGAGGGACCAGATTATTGAGGTTGACTTGCTTAACAGGGTGAACCAAGCACAAAGAAACACATTAGTTTAAATTGTCTTGTGTAATGGGAGCTTTGCCAGTAGAAGGTTGGTTTGATGTGCTAGATGAGGATGCGAGAACATAGGTGCAGCTATCATGTTGCAACTGGTATTGGTGATCTTTAGCATGATAATCAGCATGTTGGGCTTCATGGTATGGAATGCCTAGTGACAAATCGGCACAATCGAGAGGAGAAACATCACTTACCACAATATCATAGAAAAGGCCAATAGAAAAGGTTACAACACATTGTTGGGAGATGATAAGACGAGGAACATCATTTTGGACCCAATGAGCTAATAAGATTGTGGATGTGGAGTAGTGGGAAGGCAAAGGCGTATTGTGAGGTGTGGCGGATGAGGCAGAGGCTATATTACAAGAAACAAAGGGAGATGGACCATTTCTTGTAGAAATTTACAGGGTAAGTTCCTCAGATAAAACACCAGAGGGCACCACTCACAGACAGATCACATATCAATACACTAGTATTATTGACATGGTTAAAACCCTCAAAGAGGGAAACAGTCCATGGCTTGATCCAACGTGGCCACTTCAGGAAATTTATTAATAAAAGAATGAAAATTTACATAAGATTCTCTCATGAATGGTCACCTTACAAATGACCCTCCATGCTCTTTAAATAGAGATCATGGACCAATCAGGTGTTAAGCCATGGATCAAGTGTCAATAATAACGAGGAGAGAATGAATCATCAGATCACTTCATGTCTAGAACATATCATGACCGTTGGATTGTAAATTACAAAAGTACATAGTAAAGAAACACACTTTACCTAACTCTATACTAGAGCAATTTATACTTAACTATTTCTATGTGTCGGAATATCCTAACATCCCCCCTTAAGAACAACTTGGGATAGGATTGAAGGATGTACAAATATGACACAATAGGAGAAGGAAGGAGGCATTAGATCCTATCCCCCCTTAGTGCCAACTTCCTGAACTCTAACTAGAAATCGAAGTTTAGTAAACTTTTCCTCTGTGAGAGCCTTTGTAAATATGTTTGCAACTTGATCATCGGTTGAACAATATTTCACTTCAAGAACATGGTCATGAATGACCTTTCAGATGAAGTGCATGTGTATTTCAATGTGTTTGTTGTGCTGATGTTGGACTGTATCTTTGCATAGTTGAATGGCACTTTGATTATTGCACCAAAATGTAGTCGGATGTTGCTGCTGAAAGCCAAACTCTGACAGGATCTGACGAAGCCACAGGGCTTCCTTACTAGTTTCTATAATGCCATGATACTCTGCTTCTACCGAAGAAAGATAAATGGTACTTTGTTTCTTACAATTCCATGTAATAGGTCCAGAACCAAGAGTGAAAACATACCTTGCAGTAGACTTCCAATCATCAAGGTCACCAGCACAATCAGAATCAGTGAAACCAAACAAGAGAGGATATTCTTCTGCATCGTAATGAATTCCAAACTGAATTGTACCTCGAACATAATGAAGTATTCTTTTAGCTACTTTCCAATGACTTTCATGTGGGTTTTCCATAAACCGAGCAATAAGGCCAACAACAAAGGAAAGGTCTGGAAAGTGTGGGTCAGATACAAAAGTTTTCCTACAAGCTGACGGTATAAGGTAGCATCAACTTCAGGGGAAGTACAAGTGACTGAAATTTTGGCTGCAGACTAAAAGGGAGAAGGGGTTGGTTTACAGTCTTCCATGTGAAAGTGGCGTAGAAGATCACAGGCATACTTGCACTGGGAAATGGAAATATCTTCCTTGGATTGCAAGACTTGAAAACCAAGAAAATAATGCAAGTGTCCTAAGTATATCATTTCAAACTGCTTTTTAAGGCTGGACTTCACATGGTTTATAAGGTTGGGATCACTACCAGTAATGATAAGATCATAAACATAAATAACAAGAATGATAAGATACTTACCGACTTTCTTGGTGTAAACAGTTTTATCAGAATGACACCTAGAAAAGCCAGTATCTAAAAGAAAGCTATCCATTTTGGCATACCAAGCCTAAGGGGCTTGCTTGAGACCATAAAGGGATTTCTTAAGCCGACATACAAGGCTAGAGTCTACTTTTATAAAGCTAGGAGGTTGTTCCATATAGATTTCTTCATGCGCGTCCCCATGCAAGAAGGCAGATTTAACATCCATCTGATGGACTTCCTATTTGAAAGAGGAAGTGAGGGAAAGAACAAGGTGGATAGATTTGATTTTGGCAATATGGGAGAAGGTTTCAATATATTCAATGCCTTCAACTTGTGAAAAACCCTTAGGAACAAGATGAGCTTTATGTTTATCAACTTTTCCATCTCGTCCAAACTTGGTTCTGTAAACCCATTTGCATCGAACAAGTCTTCGTCCCTTTGGAAGAGGAACAAGATCCCATGTATCATTTGCCAATAATGAATGATATTCCTCATTCATAGCTGCATCCCAATCTAGATGGCTTGAAGCTTCTGCAAAGATGTCAGGATCATAATTCGCTGAAGCTTGAGCCAATAAAGAAGAGGCTCTATGGAACTGAGAATGTGTATGTAGTTGATCTGTAGGATCACCTGCAAGAGTACCTACTACATCCTGAGTAGCACAAAGCCATTTTGGAAGTTAAGGAGTTGAAGGGGGATCCTGAGGAGGTGGGGGAGGATTGTCATCCTCGATGTCATCATCGGAAGAAGAAATGTTTTTAGAAGTAGAAAGGATAAAGAGAGGTGGTACATCCGCCGAACTAGGCTTGTAGGCCGATATATTTTCAGCAAACTTTACATCTCTTCTAATGATAACATTTTTGGACTTAAGTGGAATAAGTCTATATCCTTTGACATCTTCAGAATATCCAACAAAAATACATTTTTCACTATAAGGTTCTAAAGCTTTATGTTTCTCATCTGTAATATGGGCCAATGCTTCACTTCCAAAAATATGAAAGTGACTTACATCTAGTTTAATTGAGCTCCATGCTTCTTCCCGAGTGATATTCTTTAAAACCTTAGTAGGAGTGTGATTTACTATGTAATTTTCATCGTTAATTGCTTATGCCCAAAAATTAAGACTAAGTCCTTTGGATTGAAACACATAATTAGCCATTTCCTTTAAGGTGTGATTCTTCCTTTCAAATACATCATTTCGTTGTGGAGTATATGGAACACTGTGTTGCATTTGAATTCCATGCTTAGTGCAAAAGTTGATGAATTTGTTGTTAACATATTCTCTGCCATTATCAGATCTTAGCTTAAGAATTTGATGTCTGGATTACTTTTCAACAAAGGCCTTAAAGGCCAAGAACATGTTAAATACTTCACTCAATGAAAGTTGAGAAATACTTGTAGCAAGAGAATGAAACAACCAGAAGTGGACCACATAAATCACTATGCACAAGTTGTAAAGGGTCTGAGGCATACCAAGAGGTATAATTTTCAAAACTATCTCGATGATGTTTTCTGAGTACACATCCAGAAAAAATACCATCTCTGCAGGATACCATAGGAAGGCCTATCGCCATATTTTCTTTACATATATTTTGAAGGGAGCGATAGTTTAAGTGACCAAATCACTCATGCCAAAGTTTTCTCACTTCATCATTATGAACAACAAATACCAAGGGAAGATTTGATGACCCAAAGTTGTTAAACTTATACAACCTTATAGAATCATCAGAAATGTCAGTAGCTAAAATCTGTTTAGGATCTCTTAGGTCCTTAATTACAACATCATGATGTGAAAATTCAATGGTTTAAACTTCACTTGAATGAGTTATTTGATATACAGATAAAAGGTTGTAGGATAAGGTTGGAACACATAATACATCATTAAATTGACCATTTTCTAGATGAACAGTTCCAATCCCTGCAACACTAAGAGATATATCATCACCAACATATATATTTTTAGTGTTATAATCATTTAAAGAAGAAAAAATGGCTTTGTTTTTAGCCATGTGATAAGAAGCTCCATAATCAATGAGCCACTCATGAGAATGAGACGAAGAACATACATTTAGTGCATAACCAGACCAAGATGCTTGACAACCACATGCAAAAAGTGATATTCCTGAAGATGCAGTTGAAGTTGAAGAGTGCTCCAAATGGATGTTATGCTTCTTCATTGTTACTTCCAAGGCTTCCATCTTCTTAAAGCATTTGGATTCTAAGTGGCCATCTCGATTACAAAAGTGGTAGTGTCTATCAGTGTTCTTCCCTTTGTTTTCATTTTCCTTATCATTTTGTTGAAATGATTTTTCATTTTGAGACTAAAATTGCATAGGACCCTTGTTTTGTTTAGGACCATTCTTTTTAGGATACTGCTTCTTAGGATTCTTTGAATTGGTTGTTGTTGGGCAGCTAAGGTTTTCTTAGAAGAGTCTCCAAGATTAAGAAGAACAAGATGTAAGAGTTTTTTTTCTTCTCTTATTAAAAAATCACAAAAGACATCAAAAGAAGGGGACTTGTAGTCTTGTCCTTGAGAAATAAAGGCTTTTTTAGTAGAATGGAAGGTGGAAACGAACATAGATAAGGCTATCATCTTCTTTCTGAACCTTAACACCTTGCAAGAAAAGTCTATGGGTCTTGAAGTTGGATGAAAAAACTTCAATGGAAGAAAAATTATTGGAGTCCAACGTAAGCAACTCATTTTCGAGCTGATGGGTTCTAATTTCATTTTTAATTCCAAAAACTCTAGTGAGTTGTTTCATTGCTTCATTAGGAGTATCAAGTTATGTGATATGGAAACTAAGGTCTGGAGAAATAAACATCCCTATCAACCCACGTGGTTGATCTTACCTATTTTCCCATTTGGCTGTCTTATCTTCATCTTTAGGTTTAGTTTCTTGTCTTGAGACTATTATGTAAAAACCATTACTTCTAACTAAATCTACAATGTAGGACCAACATTGGAAATAGTTGGTGCTGTCAAGAATAACTTGCCATGAAATTTTCAATTTGACAGGAACTAAAGCTGTAGATGTTGAAACTAAGTGTTTCAATGAAAAGATCTCAAAAAATTAGGCTGATTAAAAAAATACAGCTTTGAAAATGGCTTCTGGATGAAGAAGTTATGGCTTTTTAAAGAAAAGTTGTTGAAGATGCCAACGAAGTGTGTGAATATGTGGATGTGAATGATAATGTTATATTTAAAAAAAAAATCGCCCCCCCCTCTTTCCAAACTTAATCTAGTTAACTCACTTAAAAAAAAAAAATATGACCTACTTTTATAAATAAGTGAAAGTCACTTTTACAACTGTACTTTATGAGCTACCCACTAAATTGTAATTTAAATAAAAGATAAAAAGACTTTAGAATTATCAGTGACTCACTTTTTATAATGGGTGAGAACACTTTTACATAAAGTTTTTTTAAAACATAAGTTACATGTGCTTTTTGAAACAGTAACTCAACAAAAAAAAATACTTGAACTCAAGACCTCTATTCTCATAAAGTAATTTTGGACCAAGTAAGGTAGTTTAAAAGATTAGTAATTTTTGGAAAAGAAGAAGGTTTTTTTTTTTTAGTCACTGAAGCTTTGGGGTGTGTGCTTATTTGAGAAAGCTCTTTTTTCCTACAAAAAAAAACCAAACCTTATGGCTTATGGCTTGAAGTTAGATTTCGCCATAACCTAAATATTTTCCTCAATGTTTTTGATTTTCCAAGATCACACTAAGGCGCGGCGGAAAATACCATACACATGAGAAAAATCCTTTTTGTTTCTGATTTGCCCATATCGCACAAAATTGCAGAGCAAAGAGCATAAGCATAAATTAAAAGTATAGATCCGATAATAAAAAAAACAGAGAGCTAAAAAAACCAAAATAAACAGATAGATGAATAACTAAAACTGCAAATAAACATTGTATACCTCAAGATCTTAAAAATGACGTAGCTAGGGCTACTAGAAATCTTTTCATGTGAAACAAAAGGAGTTCTCACTGGAACGGATGCTCCTAACACAATAGAGCAGTTCTCTCGACCCAAAAGTGGTCAGAAATAGTAGATCTAGAACACAACAGTCAGATGCAGTTGTACTAGCTTTAAATTTGGATCACCAATGGATGCGACCCTCAAATAGCTCCGACACCATGTAGCAATTTACACAATAAGTTCCTCAGATAGAACACGAAACAACACCACTCACAAAAATATCACAGATCAATATACCAGTATTCTTGACGTGGTTAAAACCCTCAAAGAATGAAACAGTCCACGGCCTAAGCCAATGCAACCACTTCAGACAATTTAGTAATAAAAGAATGAAAATTTACATAAGCTTCCCTCATGAATGGTCACCTTACAAATGGCCCTCCATGCTCTTTAAATAGAGATCATGTATCAATTAGGTGTTAAGCCATGGATCAAGTGTCGGTAATACTAAGGAGAGAATGAACCGTCAAATCACTTCATATCTAGAACATATCATAACCATTGGATTGTAAGTTACAAAAGTACATAGTAAAGAAACACACTTTATCTAACTCTATACTAGACCAAGTTATACTTAACTATTTCCTATGTGTCGGAATATCTTAACATTTCTGGCTTGAGGAGATCGGATTCGAGGACCCACTTTACGTTCCATAGCTAGGGCCCGAATAAATGCCTTGTCCAATGAAGTATTATCAAACAAATCAACTTCTCGGCGAAAAAGAATTAGCAGACCATAATTAAATTTGATAATATAGTACCTCTTCCCGATCGAAGATATGGAGTTGAATGTTGAACTTGTAGAAAACATCAATGTAAGCTTGCACTGATTGATTTGGTAGTTGTCGAAGTTGTAATGATTTAGCAAGGAGATTTTGGATATATCCTCAGGGATAGAAGCATTATTTAAGGCATGGAAAAAGTTATTCCACGATGTGATAGGTGTTGATTTGGTCTCTGTTGGTTCTCCAAGTTTGCCAACCAAGGACATATTCTCCAAATGAGTATCCCACCATGTTTGTGCCATGCCCTCCAATTGTAGACTGGCGATTTGAAGTTTCATTTCCTCTTCCATCATTAGACATGTTCTGAAATAGTTGGAGAGACCGCGGAGCCAAGAATCTATAGCCTCACCATTCATTTGGCCTAAGAATTTGGACAGCTCAAAGCGTGTATTGAGCTGCAATTTCCCTGAAGGGCGTCGTTGTTGCTACAATGTAATTAGCTCTTGAAGAGCCATGACTAAGTCATGGACTCATTAGCTCTTGAAGAGCCATTGTTAAGTCATGGACTAGTGAGTCCGCAGTTGAGAGCTCTTGACAAGGAGGTATGATTTTCATCCATCGAATGGATTGAAACCTATGAGCCTAAATTTTTTTTTGGAAGAGGTGGAATACCAATTAATCTACGTGCAGTTATGAGAAATTGATTCAGAGAATCACATAACAAAGAAAAGAAGATAACCTAACAATATCATCATTTATTATGAGGGAGAGATGAGCATTTTATAAACAATGCAAACATTCTCCTTAATTTTAATTTTGTAATTACAAAAGATATTGCATAAAAATCAAATACATTATTAGATAAAGCAAATACATTAAGATTTCCTTCTTTCCTAATTTTTTTTAAGATATTTCCGCCTTTTTTATTCTTAAATGTTTCCAAAGAAAAGCCAATATTTTTTTTCTTGATTACCCAATCAGTTGGAAATTTCGGATTTCTATGAAGGTCTTAATCAATTAGAAGTTTCTAATTTCTGTGCAAGTCTTAATTGCGCAGTTTTCCATGTGAATATATATATATATATCAGTATCTTTTCCGAAGGCAAAGTCTTCAGAGACGATCGGATGGAAAAAGACAAAATCCTTTTCGCCAAAAGAATGCAGTACTCTATAAAGTGATTTTTTGAAAGCTTTTCCGGGGATTTTTCCGGTGAAAATCC
Organism: Pinus taeda; assembly: GCA_000404065.3. Classification (NCBI taxonomy): domain Eukaryota; kingdom Viridiplantae; phylum Streptophyta; class Pinopsida; order Pinales; family Pinaceae; genus Pinus; species Pinus taeda. The sequence goes on from APFE031452611.1 coordinate 20,676, forward strand.
GGCAGCAATTCATTGGAATCCCAAGTTTGATAGCTAGTTTCTGCACAATCAATGGCTCCCAGGGGTTTTTCAGGGCGCTGAATCCAAATATGCAGTTAAAAAACCATTTTAACTGCTAAAAATCAAGATTTAACCTCATTTCTCCCGCCAGATTCCGTCACCAAAATCTCCAAAAAGTCGCATTATAGACAACTCCAAAAAGAATCGAAGATAAATTAATGAGAACCTGGCAAGATTTCAGTGGCACCGACACCTCTGCGCGTTGACAAATATCAGTGTACTGTCATGGGTAAACATCGACGAGATGATGATTACATGGAAATAATTTTGAGAAAGGGAAAAGGAGGTTGAATCGGATTATCGGAATTACCTGCAACTGAGTTATTTGCATTTTACTCCGTTTGTTTAGTAATTTCAGAAATTCAGAAAACCACTGTAATCGTAGGAAAACTATTTATATCATAAGCAATAGAAGCTATGTGTACATGGGGTAGTTTTTCTTTTTTCGCAAAATTGATTTTTTTATTAAATTGTATTTTTAAATGTTTAAATAAATTTAGAGTTTTAAAAAACTTAGTATTTTGAAAAGTTTTTAGAATATTTAGATTGTAAAAATTATTTAATTTAAATATATAAATTTCACGTATTATTTACAAAATATAAAAAAAAAAAAACAAAATATTTCCATTGTAACACGTTGCATTTCCATTCAACGTTTAGGGAAAATTAAGCACCATGCAGATAGAAACGGAATCACGTAGGTTGAAATTAAGAAAGGGAAATACGCCACTGGTTTTCAAGTTAATTTTGTTGCATTGTATTGGGATTAGTTCATTGATATGTTTTAATCTTAATTGCTAAACAAAAATGAATAAAAATAAATTTATCATAATTACCAAACAAAAATTAATAAAAATAATGTGGAATTTTTATTTGTATTATTTTAATATGAAATTATTTTTATTTTAAGATAAAATTATTTTTATTATTTTATTATTTTTGTTTATAAATCACATTACAACATTTTTCGAAACAACAACAATTTTACATTTTTCGTCTCTCAATAAAACAAATTATAACTTATTTTATAAATATAACTTAATCACCACCATCATAAAATCTATGGAAATTATTATTTATATAAATTTTATGGAAATTATCATTTATATGGAGTAGTATAATTTATAGACAAAATGGCTTTTTTCATAACTATTTTTCTGGTTAATTTTAATCAAAATCCTACATTGATTTTTAAAAACTTGAGTTTAAATTGTTTAATGTGCATAATTAAAGAGCCCCAAGGGTTTTTCAGAGTGCTAAATCCATTTATGCATTCAAAAATCTATTTTAAAAAACAAAAAAATTCTTAAAATTGAAACACAAAATTCAATTTCCGCGTAAGCATTCATTTATTTATTATACATGCCCCACATTCATTTATTTATTATACATCCCCACGCATGGTATTACCTATTCAATTTTACTTTGACTGCCCATTAATTTATTTTTGACCAAAAGTTTTCACCCGTTATCCATAGTTTAACATTACGAATTCAATTATTATTATTTTTTTTTATTATTTATTTGTAAGGTGATTGGTTGAGGTCTTATCATGGATTGCTTAATAACTTCTATTTCTATTAGTTATTATTTTTTTGTTTTATTTAACACTTTTTTTCCTTTTTCGATTTTTTTACTTTCATGATATTTAATTCTTTCAATTTAAGATGACTTAATTATTATATTAAAAAATATATTAATAAATTATATATATAATATATATATATATATATAATATATGTGTGTGTGTGTGTGTGTTGTGTGTTGTGTGTTGTGTGTGTGGTGGTGTTAGTAATATAAATAATATTAATTAACTCATATTTTTTAATTTTTGGTGGTGATTTTACAATAATAATGGGTTTTATTTGTGTGATGAAATTTAATGTCTATTGTTTTTTAATTTAATTTAATTTATTTTTAAAGCAATACAAAACTAAACTACTATGTAACTCTTAATTTAAATTAAATTTTTTGCCTTGCAATCCAAATATATTAAAATGTGTATATGTTGATATAAATAAATTAATTAATCATAGTTTTTTGGTAATGATTTTTTAACCATATAATATTTTATTAAATAATTTTATTAGTATAATAAATTTTTATGTTTTTATTATTTTTTAGTTTAATTAAATTTTATGTAAGCTAAATAACAATAACTAACTCTGGTTTAAATTATATTCTTTGCCTGCGATGGTGAAATACTCTACTTCATTGGAGTGTGGACCCTTTTTGCAGGCACATTTCTTTTTCGAGTCTGGAACCGCCCCCTAGTCTTGTGCGTCACCATTGTCGTACTCCTCCATTTTACACTCGAAAATAAAGGAATATACGGTACCCACCATTATCGTGATTCATCGCAACACGCAAAAGCAAAACCTATGCCGCATATCATGGTCCTACGTTGAACCAAGTTGTTTAAAATGCCATGTCTCACGTAAATAAATTTTGAGATTTAAATATGTTTGAATTTATTTTAATTAAAA
>APFE031452611.1:30453-79257 GCA_000404065.3 Pinus taeda
AAAAACACATGAAGCATTTGATTATTGTAAATTAAACAACTTTAAAATATGATTTTTAAAAAATTGTACTAGATTTTAAATAAAAATAGCCAAAAAAATGTTTTGAATAGAATCATTTCATCTATTAATTATAACTTAAAAAATGTCATAACCTTTAATTGTTAATCCATTTATAAATTAGTGTTTAACTCTTGATTTATATATTTGTAAGTTTTGAATTTCACTTATACATTGAGATGAACATCTTCGTACATATTATTTACTATAATTATTGTTAAAGTGTTTAATAGGTCTCTTAGATACAAATATTTTCATTTATTAAATCGTATATATTATTGTAATGAGGCACACACATAATTTGTCCAATAAACTTATTACTATGTTGAATTTTGATGGTCGAATCTAATTTTTAAAATATTAGTCTATAACTTACTAAACCATTTATTTTTAGTTGTTTGATTTGGTAGTGTTAGAGCAACTTGAAAACTGCAACAACAAATTCTCAATTTGATTTTGCCTTTGAATTGAGAAAATTTTGCACTGATTAAATTAAGAAAATTCAAATTTCCACATTAACTTGTGTGACATCGCTAGTGTCACCTAGTTTACTCAATAAATTCGAGTTGAATGATTTAGAGTTCAGTTAAGCATGTGTGATTTCTAATTTGTAGCAATCAAGGTCAATTATCTCAAGTTGTTTTTAGTTAAACTAGTTCCAACTCTTGGAGGAAATAGTGGAAGGTCAGTTGTGCACTAGGACTTAGCCAAACTCAATCATCATCCTGTTAAGTGATCAAGCAACCCAAAATAGCTAGTGCATGTAGACAATTTGAGTTCCCTAATTGTGGTGGAGATTCCATGGTAGTGTAATATCAGTTTTAGACTTATCTTAATTGTATAGGTCAACTTTGGGAATCATACAATCAATTTTGGAGAAACTCTTAAATAATAGGGGCCTAATTTCTCAAAGAATTACACAAGGAAATAGGGGCTCAAGCAGAGGCATAAATTGACTAAGTCTGGGGTAGACCTTCTCGATGAGCAAAGAGATAGGTTAGTCACTTGTAGGTTGTGCTCAGTTGAGCAAACCAATTGTAATACGTCTCTATTCATCAGATTCATGCAAGCAGACATTGGGGGTTTTAGTAGATTTCGTTATTTGGGAAAAAAATTGTGTGCATGTGTGTAGATTTCTAAGATTTTTGTTCTAAATTGTGAACTGAATTCTACAGAGAAGTAGAGTAGGTGTAATAGCCCCAGTTTAAAAGTTCATGTAATAAAGTTAATAAAGGAAAAATAAGACCAAGGTAATGGGACACTTATTCTAAGCTTAATGTTGGGCAAAATATCCTAGTGGGCATAACTTCTTGTGTTTATCATTAAGGGGAAATTAGCAAAGGCAATAACAAAGGCTTTGAAAAGGCAAAAGGCATTAACTGACATTTTATCTATGAAAATAAAGGAAATTAAGAGAAAAGAGAGGTGAAAGGTCATAAGTTGCATGTAAGGAGGAAAATCAAAGGAAAATAAAGTACAAGAAGCGCTGGTGAGAGTTTGAGTTGCCAAGTCTTGCTACAAGATGAGTTTGTGCAAATGAGCCAAGGGTCACGAAGTCTGAGAAAGGCAGTTACTCTTGTAACGCCCTCCATCCAAATCATCAATCTAAAATAAACCCTAAACCATCACCTTATGGATGAATAACAATTGTAAATTCTACCCATACTTCATATTTTGCAATCAATTAAAAAGAAAAATTCTAAAAGGTTCGACTAATATGATTTAAGCATAGATTTATCCATTACAAACCGTAACAAATATATCAATTAACCTTATAATAGTGTGTTGATGACCATCATTCATGAGTACCTGAGTAACATTATATTAAAAATTAGACTGTAATATAAGCTATAAATTATGAACTTCTATATAAGACGTACAATTGATAGGCAAATATATATATATATGACTAACATTATATTAAAATTAAAACTGTAATATAAGCTATAAATTCTTAACTTTTATATATATATATATATATTATATATATATATATATATATATATATAGCTAACATTGTATTAAAAATTAGAAGACTGTAATATAAATTATAGAATTGATATTGTAATATATGACTAAAACTTAGATTATAATATAAGTTCTAAAACCTGAGATCGGTACCTATATGATAAGGTATATAATGAATAAATATATATGTTTTAGATTATATATATATATATCTATATCTAATATCTATATATAGAAAGTGTAGAGTAATATTACAATCCAGAGCATCGCATAAAAACTTAGCCACATGTTAATTTCACAAATAAATTTTTTTTAAGGAGTAATTTTGTCTTAGATATGTGTAACATTTAATTATTATAATAAATATAATTAGGTTGAAATTAAAAAAAAACAAATTAATAAAATTAATTTAAAAAAATATATTAAATTTAAATATTTTTTGAAACATTTATATTCATATTCTTTTTATACCTGCTTAGTTTTTATTTCCTTATTCTAATTGTATTAGTCGTTTTTAGTTATTGTAATGTTAGTCTACTCTTTTTTTTCATAAATGTGTAATGTTTTAATCAAATTCGATTGAAAGGGCGAACTTGATGATGTTTCCTTCTCTCTTCTTTTAACTCAAAAACTTTTTCCACGAAGTGTAAACTAAAATTTTCCCATGCATGTAGGACGATTTCAATACTTTTTGTTTTTCCTACGAATAGATATCAACATCTTTCCAAAGGCAAAGTCTCCACATACGATTAGATTGCAATATAGAAATTCCCTTTTTCGAAAAGATTCGAAGATGAATGAAGGTGAACTTGGCAAGATTTCGGTGGCACGGTCAGCGATGGGCATTCACAAATATCAGTGTACTATCATGGGTTGGAAAACATCGACGAGATCATGATTTACAGGCATAACTTCATTTTAAATGATTTTATGTTTGGAAATATTAATCTTAATCACTGCTTTAAACACATAGCTACCATGCTTGTCCAGTGAACTATTGCAGGGTCGTGATTTTGTTTGTGGCCAAATGACTATTTCGTAACACATCATAGAGTTAAAGCACTTAATGAGTGTTGGTATATACGTATGGGTGAAACATTTACTACAAAACTCTTAGTTGCAGTCCACAACCTCTGGAAGCTCCAGAAATCCCTTATTTTGTATAATTTTGGTGGGCGCATGAAAACAACAATTATTGTGTTTCACGTGTGTTAATCATGGAGCAAATTTTGGTGGGCATGAAAACAAAAATTATTGTGTTTTACTGTGTGTTATTCCGCAACCCAGTGTAAATCATGCATTTGAATTACAAGCTAAAGTTTTATTGTGTTGCTCCTAGCCTTACTATGTTTTACTTTGTTTTGTTGTGCCTGAAATTTGTGTTTAGTTAAGTCCCTATGTGGTTGTGACTTTCTTGCTGCAACTACATTTTTGACTTGCTGCAACGTGAAGATCCTCTCCTCTATCCCTATCAAATTTTCTAACATGGTATCATAGTGGGTTAAACTCTGTTGGTGTAAAAACAAGTGTTTTTACTAGTAGTTAAAAGAATTGATTTGAGGACATTTTGTTTTTTTCCTTTGGAGCGTATTTACGAGCAGGTAGATATATATATATATATATATATTATATATATATATATATATATATATATATATATATACACACTCAGAAAATGACAACATCAAGAACAAGTTTGAAAAATCCTAAGATACCTCAGTTTAATGGAAAAAATTATGATTATTAGGTTATTACAATGAAGGCGTTGTTTTCTTTTCAAGACATTTAGGATTTGGTGGAGAATGGTTTTCAAGAACTAGTAGATGCAGTAGCATACAACGCTTTGTCTCAAGTAGAAAGGGATTTGTTGAAGGACAATAGGAAGAAGGATTCAAAATCCATATTCTACATTTTTCAAGCAGTTCATGAAAGTACTTTCCTGAGGGTTGCAGCAGAAACGAAGTCAAAGCAAGCATGGGATACCCTCCTCATTTGAGAATGCCTTCAAGACACAAGTTTCATTTGGTCAAGGTCGAGGGAGAGGAAGATCATCTACTAAAGCAAGAGGAAGAAGCCCACACATAGTGGAAGAAACAACCCTTCAAGCTCAAGTGGAAGGGGAGACAATCAAAATCCAAGTCAAGGCCCAATCCAAAATCAAGCACAAGGTTAGAGGTATGATAAATCTTAAGTCCAATTTCATTATTGTAAGAAGTATGGTCATTATGCAAATGAATGTAGAAAGAGGCAATATGACATTAATAACAAACCAAGTGTAAATTTTACAAAAGAAAATCAGAACCATGATAGCATGGTTTTAGCTTGTAACGTAGCACAAGAAAAACCAAGAGATAGATGGTATCTAGATTCAGGGTGTAACAACCACATGTCAGGGAACATAGAAATGTTTTCCAATCTAGATGAAAGTGTGAAATATGAAGTGACATTAGGGAATGATAGCGAAGTCTTTGTCATGGGAAAAGAAAGAGTTAATATCTTAACAAAGAAGAGTGAGAAGAAGTACATCTCAAATGTTTAATTTGTCCCTAGTTTGAAGCATAAGCTCATAAGCATTGGACAACTCATGCAAAAGGGCTACAATGTCTTTTTCAAAAAATAATGAGTGCACAATTTTGGATAGGTCTCCAAGCAGATAGTTGATTGCAAAGGTTTAGATGGCAAACAATAAAATGTTTTCCCTAAAGATAAGATCAGATTTGAAAGAAGAAAGGTACACAAACACAACTATCAATGAACTCACAAGAGGATGGAAGAAAAGATAAAACTGTCACACAAGTAAACTTTCAAGAAAAGGTCAAAGACAAAAATCGGTTATGGAATTTGAGATTTGGACATCTCAACTTTGGAGGTTTGAATTTTCTACATAGGAAAGGCATGGTGAAGGGATTACCACTCATAGAAAAACTAGACAACCTATGTGAAGGATGTATCTTGGCAAACAACATAGAGAGACATTTCCAGCAAGAAAGTCAATAAGGGAAAAATAACCCTTGGAGATTGTCCACTCATATCTATGTGGACCAATGCAGACACCATCAATTGGTGGCAGTCACTATTTATTGACCTTCATTGATGACTACACAAGTAAGACATGGGTCTATCTCCTAAAACAGAAAAGTTAAGTGTTTGAGCACTTTCGCCAATACAAAGCTCTTGTTGAGAAGCAAAGTGGATGCTACATCAAACCCTTGAGTACTGACAAAGGTGGTGAATACATATTAAATGACTTCTTTCAATTTTGCAGTGAGTGTGGAATTCACAAGCAATTTACAACAAAGTATACACCTCAACAAAATGGTGTAGCGAAAAGGAATAATATGACTATTATAGAAATGGTAAGGAGTATGTTAAAGGCATAGATTTTTCTAAATGATTATTTCGCTAAAGATGTCGATTGTGCAGCATATATCATGAATAGATGTCCAACCAAAAGCGTCCAGGACATGGTTCCTGAAGAGGCATGGAGTGGGAGAAAGCACAGTGTCACTCACATGAGAGTCTTTGGATGTGTGACATATTCACATTTCCTGGATGAGTTGAAGAAGAAGTGGGATAGCAAAGGGGAGAAATGCATATTTATTGGATATAGTGATGAATCCAAAGCATACAAGCTCTACAATCCACAACCAAGAAAGTCATAATCAATAGAGATGTGCAGTTCATAGAAGAGGAAGCATGGGATGGAAGTTTAGAGAAGACAGTCAATGTGAAAGCATGTATACCACATGAGGACAAAGAGGAATTGATAGCATCAAGCACTTCCTCAACTCTGACTCCCTCTACTCCTATTCAAGCACAACAAAGTAGGCAACAATCAACACCACTAAAAAATAATAGGACATTGTCACACAGTCAAGCAAGTGATTCTCCAAGCACACTGCAAAGTGCAACACCAAGTGACATGTCAAGCCCATCTTCAGCAAGCACAAGAATACCAAAATTGAAAAATTTAAATGGGATTTATGAGCAAGATGAAGTTGATAGCAGGGCTGGTTTGAATTCATTATTTGCTTTGTTTTGTCATGTAGATGACCCAATCCACTTTGAAGATGCAGTCAAAGAAGACAAATGGGTTTCTTCAATGGTGGAAGAAATAGGAGAAATATAAAAGAATGACACATGGGAGTTAGTGAACCTTCCGTAAGGAAAAGAATTCATTGGAGTAAAGTGGGTCTATAAGACCAAGAGAAATGTCAACAGTAAGATTGAAAGGCATAAAGTGAGGCTAGTTGTCAAATGATACAAGCAACAGCATGGAAGGAATTATGCAGAGATGTTTGCGCCAGTGATGAGGATGGATACAATGTATACGGTTGTGGCGATTGTCGCACAACATAAATGGAAAGTGTATCAAATGGACGTAAAATCAGTGTTCTTGAATGGAGCACTGAAATAGGAAGTGTATATTGCGCAACCACCTGGATATGAGGTTGAAGGCCAAGAATATAAGGTGTATCGGTTGAAGACAACTCTTTATAGGTTGAAGCAAGCACTGCGTGCATGGTATAGGAGGATAGATGCTTATTTTTTGGACAATGGTTTCGACAAATGTGACGGTGAGCCTACTCTCTACATCAAAGGGAGTGATGGTAAGATTCTCATTATTGTCTTATATGTAGATGATTTGATTTTTATAGGCAGCGATGATTTCCTCATCATTGATTTCAAAGAAGTCATGAAGAGTGAATTTGAAATGACAAACTTGGGGTTGTCAAGGTATTTTTTGGGCATAGAAGTGAAGCAAACAGAGAATGACATTTTTATTTCTCAAGCAAAGTATGTCGCAGACATTTTGGAGGGGTTTAAAATGCAGAATCGTAAGCTCGAACCAACTCCAACTAGCATGGGGTTGAAGTTGAGCAAAGACGATTGTAGCAGCAATGTCAACCCGACATTATACAAAAGCATGATAGGCAACTTGATGTATTTGACCACCACTAGGCTGGATATAATGTATGCTATGAGTTTGTTGTCGAGGTTCATGGAGACACCCAAGGAAACACATTGTCAAGTAGCGAAAAGGATTCTAAGGTATATCAATGGCACAAAGCAATATGGTATTTTGTATGCCGCAACAGATGATTTTAGGTTGGTTGGTTACACTGATAGTGATTGGGCAGGGATTGTCGATGACAGAAAAAGTAGGTCAAGATATGTTTTTCATTTAGGTTTTGGAGCCATTTCATGGGCCTCCAAGAAGTAGAAAATAGTATCACTATCAATAACAGAAGTTGAATATGTCGCCGCAACAGCAACAACGTGTCAAGCAGTTTGGATGAGAAGGATGTTGAGGGATCTTCACCACGACCAAGAGGGAACGACAACTATTTTTTGTGCCAACACCTCAGCAATTGCATTGTCAAAAAATTATGTCTTTCACAAGAGTACCAAGCATATTGATGCTAAATATCATTTTATTAGAGAGTTCATTAACAACGATGAAATTGTGTTGCAACACTGTAGGTCAGAGGAACAATTTGCTGATATTTTCACAAACCCATTGGCACGTGAAAGTTTTGTTTATCTCATACATTGTTTTGGAATTGTCAATGGCGGAAGTTTTGATTAAGGGGGAGTGTTGGAAATATTAATCTCAACCATCACCTTAAACACACGGACAACAACCACGCTTTCCCAGTCAACTATTACAGGGTCATGATTTTGTTTACAGGTGAAAGGACTAAAGTCTAAGCAGAAGTACAACATAGACCATTCCAAAACACATCACAACGTTAAAGCACTTAATGAGAGTTGGTAAATATGTATGGGTGAAACATTTATTGTGCAACTCTTAGTTGCAGTCCGCAACCTCTACAAGCTAAGGAAATCCCTCATTTTGTATAATCGCCCATCCCGTGTCTTAAATATTTTCGCTGTCATGTATTAATGAGTCAAAGTGTATGCTTTGGATAAATATGGATGTAAAATTCATTTGCAATGTTGAGTAAGAGGGTGAGAGTGAAAGCCTAAGAGGTAAAGACAAAATCATGGAGCAAATTTTGGTGGGTGCGTCGAAACAACAGTTACTGTGTTTCACTGTGTGTTACTCCACAACCCTCGTAAAGTGTAAATCACCGATATGAATGTATTTTCATGCATTTGAATTATAAGCTAAAGTTTTATTGTGTTTCTCCAAGCCTTACCATGTTTTACTCTATTTTGTTGTGCGTAAAATTTATGTTTTAATAAAGTCTCTGTGTGGATGCAATTTGCTTGGTTTTGAATTGCTGCAACTGATTCCTAAGTGAAGCTCCTCTCCTGTGCCCCTGTCAATTTTTCTAACACCTGTTACATGGAAATACTTCTGGGAAAGGAGGTTGAATCGGATTATCAGAATTAACGACAATTGAGTTATTTGCAATCTACTCTGTTTATTCAATAATTTCAAGAGAACTTTATTTTGAGATACACACAAATCAGTTCTTGTGTTCTCAATTAGGACGTTTATCTTAAATTCATAAAACCATCCAATAGTTATAATCATAAGAAAACTATTTATATCATAAGCAATCGAAGCTATGTATAAATGGAGTGTTTTTCTCATTTTTTTCTTTCTTCTTCCAATTTGGAGTTTCTATTTTATTAAATTTGGAGTTTCTATTTTATTAAATTGAATGTTTTTTTTTCCTTTCCAGTTTGGAGTTTCTATTTTATTAAATTGTATTTTTAAATATTTAAATAAATTTAACATTTTGAAAATTTTAGAATATTTTATATTGTAAAAATTATTTAATTTTAGATATATAAATTTCACATATTATTAAAAAAAAAAAAAAACAAACCAAACCAAAATGAAATTTACAACTCAAATCAAATGCTATTAAGAAAAATGTAACAACGACTTTGCAAATTTTTGACACCCAAGTAACGTTGAAAGAAATTTAACATAAAAAAAAATATCTTAAAAGAACCTAAATAAAGCTTTCAATTGAAGTGTAATAACAACCAAAATAAAGATTTCAATTCAAGTGTAATTAAGTAGAATCTAATACGGAGAAAAATTTGAGAATGACTTGGTAGATTTTGACATCCAAGTAGCTTTGAAAAAGAATCTCACATTTAGAAAAACCTAACCGTTATTTTGCTCCATAAACATTGAACCAAATTTACAATGAAAGAAAAGTTTTAAATAACTTTCTTAGTAGATGTTTTAAATAAACCAAATAAAAATTTAAAATAACCTTTTTCAGTGTTATTTTAAATAAACCAAATTTACAGTTTTGTTAGGTTAAATTGACATTTTCTTTTATCAAAGAATGACAGTTTTCTCTTTATTCCCCAAATATCCCATAATCCAAAGGTAACAGTTTGACCTCACTCCTATTAACATATTTCTGAAATCTATAATGGAGCTAAGTTTAGCGGACCAAAGACCATATCAATGTTTCACAAAAGATAACTTTGCCTTGTATTTCACTAACAACTTATTAATTGTTACTTATTCTACGAAATTGAGCCCCCAAAATTAATAATTGGGCTAAGTTTAGTGGACCAAAGACCATATCGGTCTTTCACAAAAGATAAATTTTCTTCTTATTCCACTAGCGACTTGTTAGTTCGAAACGTGTTGGCCAAAATATTCTCTCATGGATTTCTACCGAAAGACTTTGTTTAACTTCTTAATTGTTACTTATTCTACGAAAGTGAACCCCTATGGTCAACAATGAAAGAATTGACATCATGAAAGACGTATTGTGGGTTGGCAACAACCACTTGTATAAAATGGTTGTGAGAAGTTTCAGAGTAATGGTGCCCTTCTCTCTGCATCATATCAAATCTTCTTCTTGTCAGGAATTTTAAGAGATGGTTAACTGGTAACTTTCATAGTTGCTACATAATCTGATCATATTGAAAAGAAAAAAAATAAAAAATCATTGTAACATGTCGCGATTTCCATTCAACTTTTAACTACTAATTAGGGAAAATTTAAGCACCATGCAGATAAAAACATAATCACGTAGGTTGAAATTGAGAATGGGTTAATACTCCATTAGCTTTCAATTGTATTCTAAATTAATTTGAAGTTTAACCTTTCCTTAGTGGCGATTATTATTATTATTGGGTAGTTAAGATGAATTTACTCATTACTTAGAAATTTTTTTCATGGTTGACCATAGGTGTAAGGCTCGCGAGTCATTGTTGCGATGTGAAGAGTTGACGTGGGTGCACAAAGGGTAAGTGACGAACTAGGTGGTTCAACCAGCGAGTTGAGAGCGCATCCGCACAATGTGACACGCTGACCAAATGAAGGAAATGAGCCAAGGTGCGACCGTACGAAGGCCGATTGCAAAAATGGCTAAGTGTGGAGAGTTGCCAAGTTTATATGGAGGGCGATCCCATGTATGGGCGCCCACACCATGGGTCGACATGAAGGAGGGGTAGTTTAACCAAATGGTGGGTCGACTTGGTGAATCAAAGCCCCAACCAAAGGGTCAAAAGCCATATAAACCAAGTAGAGGAATGGTGGGAGAAGCTATAACACAATTCTTTAATTGTTTATGCAAGCTAGAGGTGCAAGCCAACTTGGAGGTCTGAAATGGAGGGCGAAGTGTAGGCGGAGTCTTAGGGCCGAGGCACGGAGATGAGGTAAGGTTGATCGCATAACAGTTGAGCCACAGGAATCGAGGACCGCAAGACGGGTCGACGGATAGAGCCATAGGTCGGGTAGCAGGCGAGGCCGCAGTTTGGATAGTCAGGTAGGTCGGGTTGGTGGGCGAGTGCACACGAGGTGTGACAAGCTGCTGTAGCGGGCAGACAGCTAAACAACTGGCACACTTGGTAACTCGGTGGGTGAGGTGAGTTCGGGTGAGGGTGCCGAGTCGGTTGAACAGGTGAACCGCGAAATAGTGGGTTAGCGCTATGAGTCGGGATAAGCACTGACGGTGGTGGCACGACGAGTCAAGGTAATTTCAAGTTGGTGCATTGGGCGGTGTGAATGATGAGCAGGTGGACGTGCCTAAGGACGAGTTGGGCGACCCATGAGTTGGGCGACCCACGAGTTGGGTGACCTATGAGTCGGGTGAATGGTCGTGGGCTCGACGAGCCGATGAATAGGTGGAGCGCCTAGTGCGACGGTGCGATGAGTTGAATGGTTGAGCATGGAGTTGGATGGCACGGTACAGAAGAGTAGCGGGTGTGCATCAAGTGGGCGACATGACCAGGCAGCGCTGCACGAAGGCAGTCGAACAACAGGTGTGGGTTGAATGATAGTGAAACAAGAGTTGCATGGTTGTGGTAGAAATTGTAAGAAGGAAACTTGGGATTTCCCTGCAAAGACTGTAACTTGTATATTTTACGAAATATTGTTATTATCATCAAGCAGACTCATATTTCATGGAGTTGCCCCTCCTTTTAATTATTTGTTGTGCATATGTGTAATTGGTAATAACTATGAAGATGACTAATTGAATGTTTGTGTATATGAATGTTATGCATAGAAAGGTGAAAAATAAACTAAGTGCATATGTGTAATTGGTAATAACTATGAAGATGACTAATTGAATGTTTGTGTATATGAATGTTATACATAGAAAGGTGAAAAATAAATTAAGTATAGAAAGTTAGGCATAGTTCACACCTATGAGTATTGTTAAAATGAAAATGGGTGGTGGTGCCACACCCCCCTTCGTGTGGTTGAGAGAGTACCACCAGGATAGGGGTGTGACAGATGATATCAGATCTTGATTCAGACAATCGAGGAGTATGTCCATTTTTGCAGAAAATGGGCTTTTCAAGAATTATGACCTTTGAAGAATGGAAAGGGCACACTTCAGAGCCAAGTCAATTTGAACGAAGTCTACTTGAAGAATCAAGTGGTGTTGAACAAAGAATTGCAGAATTAAGCAAGGACTTGTTTGAAACAAGGGATTCTCTTCGTGTGTTTGCCAAGGAAGGGATCTCTGACATGAATAGAGGTGAAATCTATCGACTTGCAGGGAAAGTGGAGTTATTTGATGCAAAACTCAAGGATTTGAGAATAAGGAAGAACTTGCTTTGGAAGAAGCAAAAGAGGCTTCAAGAATGGATAAATCTTGAGAAAGATCTGTTCATAGCTTTTGCTCATGATAAAGAGAAAGCTGCAGAACATGACAAAGAGGAGATTGGTGGGATGGAAACTACCACAACAGAAGTGAATTTGGAGGATGTTGCAGACACGACAAGGATGGAGGAGGAACTTGAAATTGATCAAGTTGGACCAGGATCGTACAGTTTGCAGACATTGGTGGATGAGGAAACTCACATGGAGGAGCCTCATGATGAAGTAAGTACTACTTATACTTGTGTTTCATTTGAGATTTTGGTGGATGGGCCATGTGTAGGGAAGGGAAAAATCAGTTTGCCAATGTGATGGGAGATCTTACCATGAATCTCTACGATGAGATCTTGTATGGAGATGCAAGGACCATTGATCCAGGTGGATGTTGGTGGCCACCCACCTATCCCACCTGGACCCCCACAAATGTCTCTTCTAGTTTTTTAGTTTCCTTAATTGTAGCACAGTTTACTATTTTTAGCCGTTTTTAGGGTCCTAAGCTTTCAAAGCCATTTTGAGGCCCTAAACGATGTTTTTTTGGAAATCTACCACCAACGAATTTTTGTCAAAAATCATCTTTTTTGTCATAGTCCTTAGAGAGATCTTTCCAATAGGTTATCGTGCACGTCAAGTGGAGATAATATGACCAAGTCACGACCCTGGGAAGTTGGTTTTCCATCTCACTCCAATGGGGCCCATAAACTCTTGGTGTTACATCTCCTCGGGTTAGGGTTTTGGTAGTTTAGGGTTTTCTATTATTGTTCAATAATAAAAAGTCCCTTGAGCCTTATTATAGTTCAGTTCAGAGGCATCTAGCCACCCCATCTCTTATTAGAGATAAGCTACCATCGCCCTAGCTAGTGTATTTCCACTTTTGTTTGTAAGCATATTTTAGTATCTTACATTAATGAAATGAAGTATTATTTCTACTGCATCTCTGTGTTTATGGTTATATTTGTAATTTGTTGCGTTCCTATTTAAATCTAGATCAGTGGTATCAGGGCGGTCTGATTTTTCTATGTTTTTCTTTACATGTCCCCAATGAGGTCGGGATATAAGGAGTTAGGGCTTGAATTGGTCAAACCTTTGCAAGGCCAGCCTCACAAATCCTGACAGCCTCCCATGGTGGATGAAAAGAAAGATGAGGGGGTGGGAGATCCTATCAAAATCTTGCTCAAAGAAGCCCTCAAGCAATAAAGGAGCGTGATCATGGACAACTTTGCCTAGATCCTTCAGCAGCTACCCAGATGTGATGCATTGACTTCCAACAGCTACTTTGGGAAAGCCACATCATTTAAGGTACAAGTTAATTTTGAAATCCCCATATTCGAGGGTTAGATAGACGCAGATGCCATAGATAAATGGTTAAATATGCTAGAGGGTTATTTTTTTGTTCATGATTTTTCCAGTCGGGAAAAGATTATTTTTTCACTTCTCAAAGCAACCCCCCACGTCAAAGACTAGTGGGAAACCTACTACGAGTAGAAGGATGAAAGTACAGGCTCACTATTTTCAGCTGCACCCACTTGGGATTCCTTTCGGGATGCCATCAAGGAGTAGTATTACCCTGTCAAAAGCTAAGAGTACAAATACATAAAGCGGACCATGCTGTGGTAGGGAAGGGACCAATATGTGCTAGAGTTCACAAACATTTTTCATACCCTTCGCACACAATTGGGTATCAAGGACTTTGAGCTATATCTGGTACTCAAATACGATGGCTGCCTATGCAGGTACATCCAAGAAGAGATGGAGTTCCTAAACATCTCCTCACTCAGCACGGCATACCAATATGCTATCAAAATCGAGCAGAAGTTTAAACAAAAGAAGTGAGACTTTGGATATGTGAATCCGAAGACCAAAGGACAAAGCCAAGGCGGGGTGACCCAAGACAACTCGTCAAAGCCACAAGAAAATAACAACACCACAAAGTTGAAGAAGGACATGGGAGAGTGGTGTGAATTCCACAAGAGCCCCACTCACAACACAAGTGAGTGTCGTACCAAGTAGTTGTTGGTGATTGAGTTGAAGGCTTCTGAATCAGATGCATGTTCCGACCCTGAGTCAGAACCCGACAAGGGGTATGGCAAAGGGAAGTAGATCATTGACGCGGAGCCCAGTGCCACTGTAGCCACTGCCAAGATCTAGAAGAATGAGCCTGATGATCCAGAGGAGGGGGGGCGTCTTTTCCACTCACAAATGTGGGTGAAGGGTTGGCCACTACAATTCATTCTTAACAGTGGGAGCCAAAAGAACCTCATTTCAGTAGAGGTCGTGAAGCGGTTGGGCCTGACAACTACACCACACCTACAATTGTATAGTATTGGGTGGCTTCACCAAGGACAATATCTCTGTGTTCGCCAGTAGTTCCGCCTGCCCTACAGCATTAAACCCTTCATAGAAGAGGTATTGTGTGATGTTACACCTCTAGGTGTTTGTGATGTATTATTAGGCCAACCATACTTGTGGAGGCGACATGTTGTGTATGAGTCAAGGCCTTGTGCTGATATTATTTCTTTGTGTAATTCATTATATAGGATACTGAGGGTAGCTGTACCTACTGCCACCTATTTGGTTACTGCTAAGAAGGGCAGCAAGCTCATCTCTCGGACTAGGAAATTCATTTTATGTCTAGTTTTCTCCCAAAGTAAGGGGAAGATCATCGCCACATCCATGACCCCCATGAAGGATTCCTCCATGTAGTAGCAGAAAAAACAGAGGGATACGGTCATGAAAGAACACAGGAACAACTTCTCCTCACCCACAGGGGTACCACACAAGTTTTAGTTGGGGAACAAAGTCTGGTTGTATCAGCAGAAAGAACACGTAACCAAAACCCATTAGAAGCTCAGACCACTCTGACATGGTCCTTACAACATTACAAAGGATGTGGGAAACAATGATTTGGAGCACAACATTCCTCCATTCCTTTTCCTACACCAAGCGTTTAATGTGTGCCACCCTTGACCATGGTTCCCACCACTACTAGACACATCCGAGATTGTAGAACAACTCACCAGGGACCAAGTTCAGCATATGGAGGAACTCAACGCAATGGGGACCATTGCTTCCTAAGGGGGGAGGAATGATCTAGGTGGATGTTGGTGGCCACCCACCTAGCCCACCTGGACCCCCACAACTATCTCTTTTAGTTTTTCAGTTTCCTTAATTGTAGCACAATTTATTATTTTTAGCAGTTTTTCGGGTCCTAAACTTCTTGAGCCGTTTTAAGGCCTTAAACGGCGTTTTTCATTTTTTTGGAAATCTATTGCCAATGATTTTCTGTCTAAAATGGTATTTTCCGTCATGGTCCTCAGAGAGATCTTTCCAACGGGCTATCATGCATGTCAAACGGAGATAATATGACCAAGTCACGACCCTGGGAAGTTGGTTGTCCAACTCACCCCAACGGGGCCCATAACTCTTGTTGTTACATCTCCTCGGGTTAGGGTTTTGGTTGTTTAGGGTTTTCTCTTATTGTTCAATAATAGAAAGGCCCTTGAGCCTCATTGTAGTTCAATTCAGAGGCATGTAGCCGCCACATCTCTTCTTAGAGATAAGCTACCATCGCCCTAGTTGGTGTATTTCCATTTTTGTTTGTAAGCATATTTCAGTATTTTACATTAATGAAATGAAGTATTATTTCCACTGTATCTCTGTGTTTATGGTTATCTTTGTAATTTGTTGTGTTCCTGTTTAAATCCGGATCAAACATTGACTGTTGCAGCGCTTGTTGGGGTTGTTTGTGACCTTGTGGTAGAAGGTGCAAATGCTTGTGACAAGGGAGGAACGTAAGCTCGACGATATGCCACAAGCAAAAAGGTGGGATTTCACCTGGCCAAGATGATCATAAGTCGGGCATTGAGGCGAAAAGAACCCCCTTTGCCCTCAGCAGCAGCTATTGAAGAACCCCGACGTTCTACAGGATTCCTGGAAGCGTTTGTATTTCAAACACCAGCTACACTGGAATGGGTCATGCTTTAGCCATATGGAGAACTAGCTAAGTGCTTGGCATGACACATGGACTGATTGGAGAATGGAACACACTTGGTTTTCATGAGACTTGGGTGGACTTCTCATGGCCGAGACCAAGAGGCAGTCGTGGTGAAACCTTTAGTGGCGGAGCTATGGTGGAAGGGACCTATGTGACTTGATGATATATGGTTTGGGTGACTATGCGCCCTATACCGGATTGTAGACTTGGGTGAAGATGACCGATGTTGTGATGGGTCTACTTAGTTAAAAAACATCGGCAACTTGAGTCATGGGCATCGAGTTGGATAAATGGAGCATGGGAGTCTTATGCAGGTGCACTTCTAGAGATGTCACTTATGGGTATCCAATGAGGAGTGCCAAGGTAGGGATGTTGTGCGGATGGATTTGCTGGTGTGACATGGAGATATTTTACTTATGAGCTGATGGGATGTTGTGCACTCTTGTACAACAAGGCCATGGACTTGGTTGGATTGTGAGTAGACTATGGAGAATTTCTACTACATGGGGAGCTGAAGCATCTTGCAGAGACCTTTGGAGGCTGGGACATGTATGCTTGCTAGGATGTTGGTTGGAGATGACTCATGGAGCTCATGATGACATGAGGTTGTGACTTTTGGGGACTTCATATTATGGTGGAATCGAAGGATCGAATGCATTGAAGAGCTGAGGTTAGTGACTTTGATGCAGGATAAGGTTTATACATTTGAGTACATTTATGGGTGTGCTTGAGAGAGTGACTTGATGTGGAGGATTGATATGAGACACTTTGGAGTGATGGAGTTGCAGCGATGATGATGACTTGGTGGCAACACTTGGGCATGGGTTGAGCCGAGACTTAACCACTTTTCATACATGGGAGCTAATTGGTCTATGATCATGGGCAACACATAGATGATGAGATAGGTGTGTACTTGTTTCTTTGGCAGGCTTGAGGGATGGCACATTACAGATATGATGAGGGTTTCTTCATGGACTTGGGTGTGGCACATCGAGAGTCAGTTTGATGATAGGATCTCTTCATTATGAGGAGATGGATTTTACGCATATGTGGATGATGATGTTGGGATAGATGAGACTGATTGACATACAACACATTGAAACCAACATCATGGACAACATGTTACAGATGAGATGGGGATTACTTCATGGACCTGGGCATGGTTTACATTTTGATGGATATGGATCCTTGATCGAGTTGATGTTGTGACAGGATGTTGAGAGAAATTACTGATGACGACATCAGGATGTGCATTCTCATGGTTTGAGTGTGACAATTGGATTAGCTATCTGACTAGTTCGAGTCATGGGGGACGTCAGTGTACAAAGATGTGTTAGCATTATGTTGGAGTATCATGGTAGTAGTTCACACGATGACGATACATGATGGGGTCGACATGATAGGTTGCAGTGAGCATGTATCTTGAGTTGGAGGGGTCAACCTTCCACGGTGGAGAAACATGTGGAGATTGTGATGGAGGTGGTTGATGGTCATGGATTGAGGAGACTTTTCGATTTACAGAGACATGAGCCTTTATGGCTTGTGCAATGGTAGAGCAGAGGTAGGCATCATGGAAATTTTGGATGTTGGAGCTAGCAAAACTTTCTGATACCATACGGTGGTATTGTCGAGGATGACCATGACTTGAGGTGGGGGAGGACGTAAGGCCCACGATTCGTTGTTGCGATGCAGAGAGTCGGCGTGGGCGCATGACATGTGAGCGACAAGCTGGGTGGTTCAATCGGTGAGATCAGAGCAGACCTGCAAGGTGTGATGAGCTAACCAAATTAGGGAAATAAGCCAAGGTGTGACTGCACGAAAGCCGATTGCAAAAATGGCTAAGTTTGGAGAGTTGGCACGTTTATATGGTGGGCGATCCCATGTATGGGAAACCACACCATGGGCTGATGTTAAGGAGGGGCAGTTCAACCAAACAGTGGGTCGGCTTCGTGAGTCGAAGCCCCAACTGAAGGGTCGAATGCCATATAAACCTAACGGAGGAATGGTGGGAGAAGATATAACATAATTCTTCAAGTGTTTATGTGAGCTAGAGGTGCGAGCCAACTTGGAGGTCTGAAACGAAGGGCGAAGTGTAGGCAGAGTCTTAGGGAGAAATCACGGAGCCAAGGTAAGGTTGATCTCATAAAAGGTGAGTTGTAGGCAGTGAGGGCCGTAGGATGGGTTGACGAATAGAGCCACAGGTTGGGGAGTGGGTGAGGCTATAGTTTGGACAGTTAGGCAGGTCGAGTTGCTAGCCGGGCACACACGAGGTGTGACGAGCTTTCTCAGTGGGTGGACAAACAAACAACGAGTGCACTTGGTAACTCGAAGGGTGAGGCCTGTTCGAGTGAGGGTCTTGATTGGATTGAACAAGCGAACTATGCAATGGTGGGTTGGCGCAACGAGTCGGGATAACCGCGGACAATGGTGGCATGGTGAGTCAAGGCGACGACAAGTTGGTGTGTTGGGCAGTGTCAACGGCGAGCGGGTGGGTGCGCCTGAGGACATGGCCGTGGGCAAGGTGAGATGGTGAACAGGTGAAGCGCCGGGTGTGACGGTGTGACGAGTTGAATGGTTGAGCGTGGAGATGGGTGGCACGATGCAGACAAGCTGTGTGTGCGCTGAGTAGGCGACATAACCGAGCAGCGCTACATGAAGGCAATTGAACGAGGGGTGTAGGTCAAATGACGGTGAAATGAGAGTTGCATGGTTGTGGCAGAAATTGTAAGAAGGAAACCAGGGGTTTCCCTGAAAAGACTGTAACTTGTATATTTTTATGAAAGATTATTATTATCATCATGCAGAACCATATTTCAGGGAGTTTCCCCTCCTGTTAATTATCTGCTATGCACATGTGTAATTGGTAATATTGATGAATATGACTAATTGAATGTTTCCGCTGTGTATATGAATGTTATACTTAAAAAATTGAAAAATAAACTAAGTATAGAAAGTTAGGCGTAGTCCACACTTGCCAGTATTCTTAAAAAGAAAATGGGTGGTGGTGCCGCACCCCCCTTCATGCGGTTGAAAGAATACCACCAATGTAGGGGCATGACAATCGGGGTCCACATCAGTAGGAGGCAAGACTTTTATAAACATTTTCACCACATGCAAGCGTCTGCACCTTATCCACATTTAAATCCCATGTATTTTACTAACAGTTTCACCACATGCAAGCCTTTGCACATTATCCACCTTCAAATCCCAGGGCTATTATTTCTTTGCCCTCTAGGTTGTAACATGGTGCATCCTTTAATTATTAATAAGTAATAACTAGCACAACCACATTTACTAATGTGATTGATATATTATGATAGGTGTATATAAAGTGCATGTACAACTACATTTACCAATGTGGTTGATATACACCGATAGACATATATCAACCACATTAATAATTATAAGGTGTATAATATTAATTAAAAGCTAACCATATATAATCCTTAATAACTATATAAATAATAATAACCCCACGAATTATATATATATTTCAAACTATAATACAATTAATATATAACATAAATAATAACAATTACTTATTATTAATAGTACTTAATTTATCTCTCACCGTTATGTTAGGGTTAATATATATATATATATTATATATATATATATATATATATATATATATATATATATATATATATATATATATAATAAAGTATATAAATAATATTACAAAATACTATAATAATATAATACCCTAGGGATTAATTAACCTAAAGGATTATTAATATTATAAAACCAAGCAATTATTATTATTATAAACCTAAGAGATTATTAATAAGTATAAACCATGTATATTAAACTCTATACTTTAAGCATGCTATATTATAAATCTAATATTAAAAACCCCATATTATAAAGCTTGCTATTAAACCCCAAGGGATTTATATTTAATCAAAGAGAGTGATATTGAACCATAAGCCTAGGAGATTTATATTGAACCTAATGGACTAATATTATAAACCATATGAATAATATTATACCCTAGGAATATCAACCCTTAGATTAATATACCTAAGCGATTGATACTAGAAACCCAAGTGAATAATAAACCCAAGGGATTAGTACTAAAAACACAAGGGATTATAAACCAAAGGGAATAATATTAAACCCAATGGATTAATATTATAATCCTAAAGTATATAAACCCTAAGATAAATATTATAAAGCCTAAAATAAACATGGTTCACCATGGTTTACCATTGCTGATTTTCATATTGAGACAACATTTGTCATAGTGCAACATTGGACCATGGTCAACCATGGTTGATTTTCATAGTGAGACAATCTTTGCACAATGTGACATTGGACCATGGTTGAACATGATTGACTATGGTTGACGATGGTTAACAATGGTTGAAAAAGGTTGATTTTCATATTGAGACCATTGTTGATCGTGATTATAAACCTAAGAGATTTATATTAAACCAAAGGATTAATATTATAAACCTTGTGAATAATATTATACCCCAAGTATATGAATCCTTAGATTAATAAAATCAAGGGATTGATAGTATGAAACCAATGTAATAATAAAACAAGTTAATACTAAAACCCCAAGGGATTAATATTATAGAGCCAAGCTATATAAACCCTATGATAAATATTAAAAACCCTAAATAAAAATGGTTAACAATGGTTTACCATGGTTGACCAAGGTTAAACATTGTTTACCATGGTTTAACATGGTTGATTTTCATATTGAGACAATTATTTTCAAAATGTGAAATTGGACCATGGTTGAAAATGGTTGAGGATAACTCACAATGGTTTTCCATTATTGACAATGTTTTACCATTGATGACTATGGTTGATTTTCATATTGAGATAATCTTTGTCACAATGTGACGTTGAACCATGATTATAAACCCAAAGGATTTATATTAAACCAAATGAATAATATTACAAACCTCATGAATAATATTATACCCTATGAATATGAACCCTTAGATTAATAAACCCGAGGGATTAATATTCTAAACCAAAGGGAATAATAAACCGAAGGGGTTAATACTAAAACCCTACAAGATTATAAACACAAGGGATTAATATTATAAAACCAAGTTATGTAAACCTTAAGATAAATATTATAAACCCAAGGGATTAATATTAAATAAATGGAATTAATATTATAAACCCAAGCAATTTAACCCCTAAGAAAAAGATTATAAACCCTAAAATGAACACGGTTGACTATAGTTTAGCACGTTTGATATTATAAACCTTATGAATAATATTACATCATAGGATTATGAACCCTCTGATTAATAAAACTAAGAGATTGATATTATAAACCCAAGGGGTTATTACTAAAACCTAAGGGATTATAAACCCAAAAGAATAATATTAAACCCAAAACATATAAACCCTAAGATAAATATTATGAACCCTAAAATAAACATGGTTTCCCATGGTTTACCGTGGTTGATTTTCATATTGAGACAATCTTTTCACAATGCAATGTTGGACCATGGGTGATTATGGTTGATTTTCATTTTGAGACAATCTTAATCACAATATGACATTGGACGATGGTTAACCATGTTTGACCAAGGTGGACCAAAGTGGTTGCTAAAATAAACATGGTTGATCATGGTTTACCATGGTTGATTTTCATATTGAGATCATCTTTGTTACAATACAACATTAGACCATGGTTGACCATCGTAGATTTTCATATTGAGACAATATCTATCACAATATGACATTGGACCATGGTTGACCATGATTGACAATGGTTGATGATGGTTGGCGATGGTTTATCATTGCTAATAATGATTTACCATTATTGACGATGGGTTACGATGGTTGATAATGGTTGATTTTCATATTGAGACAGTCTTTGTCACAATGTGACATTGGATATTAGTTTACCATGGTTGACCATGATTATAAACCCAATGGATTTATATTAAGCACAAGAATTAATATTATAAACCCTATGAATAATATTATACCCTAGGTTTATGAACCCTGAGATTAATAAACCCAAGGGATTGATATTATAAACCCAAGGGGTTAATACTAAAACGCCAAGGAATTATAAACCCAAGGGAATAATATTTAACCCAAGGGATAAATATAATAAACTGAAGGTATATAAACCCTAAGATAAATTTTAAAACCTAGTAAAAACGTGGTTGACCATGCTATACCATGGTTGATTTTCATATTGAAACAAACTTTGTCACAATGCAATGTTAGACCATGGTTGACCATGCTTGATTTCATATTGAGACAGTCTTTATCAGAGTGTGAAATTGGAGACAGCCTTTGTCATAGTGTGAAATTGGACCATGGTTGACCATGATTGGCCATGGTTGATGATGCTCGACAATGATTTACCATTGTTGACTATGGTTGACAAGAGTGAACAATAGTTCACCATGGTTGATTTTCATATTGAGACAATCTTTGTCATAATGTGATATTGAAGCATGATTGACAAGAGTTGGCCATAATTATATACCCAACAAAATAATATTAAACTCAAGGGAATAATATTAAATTCAAGGTATATAAACCGTAAGATAAATATTATAGACCCTAAAATAAACATGATTAACCATAAAAATCTACATTGGTAAAAAAAACACACTTATAAAGAGTTTCACCACATATAAACCTCCACACTTTATCCACCTTCAAATCCCATGTCTTCTCTTTCTCTACTCTTGAGGCTGGTGCAACCTTTAATTAAAATTATCTTTTTTGAAAGACCGATATGGACCCAAACCGATATGGTCTTTGGGTCCGCTGAACTTAGCCCGATTATAGATTTCAGGGATATATTAATAGCAGCAAAATTAAATTAGTCTAGCTAGATATTCCAAAATTCAATTAGTTGCACATCAAATGGAGATAATATAACCAAGTCACGACCCCGGGAAGTTGGCTGTCCAACTCACCCCAATGGGGCCCATAAACTCTTGGTATTATATCTCCTCGGGTTAGGGTTTTGGTTGTTTAGGGTTTTCTCTTATTGTTCAATAATAAAAAGGCCCTTGAGCCTCATTGTAGTTTAGTTCAAAGGCATGTAGTCGCCACATCTCTTCTCGGAGATAAGCTACCATCGCCCTAGCTAGTGTATTTCCATTTTTGTTTGTAAGCATAATTCGAGCAGAAGGATGAAAATATAGGCTCATAATTTTCAGCTGCACCCACTTTGGATTCCTTTCGAGACGCCATCAAGGAGTAGTATTACCCTGTCAAAAGCTAAGAGGACAAATACATAAAGAGGACCATGTTGCGGTAGGGAAGGGACCAAGATGTGCTAGAGTTCACAAACATTTTTCATACCCTTCGCACACAGTTGGGTATCAAGGACTTTGAGCTATATCTGGTACTTAAATACCATGGTTGCCTACGTAGGTACATCCAAGAAGAGATGGAGTTCCTAAACATCTCCTCACTCGGCACGACATACCGATATACTATCAAAATCGAGCAGAAGTTTAAACAAAAGAAGTGAGACTTTGGATCTATGAACCCGAAGACCAAAGGACAAAGCCAAGGCGGGGTGACCCAAGACAACTCGTCGAAGCCACAAGAAAAGAACAACACCACAAAGTCGAAGAAGGACATGGGAAAGTGGTGTGAGTTCCACAAGAGCCCCATTCACAACACAAGTGAGTGTTAGACCAAGTAGTCGCTGGTGACCAAGTTGAAGGCTTTCGAATCAGATGCATGTTCCAACCCTGAGTCAAAACCCGACAAGGGGAATGGCAAAGGGAAGCAGATCATTGACGCGGAGCCCAGTGCCACTATAGCCACCGCCAAGAACTAGAAGAATGAGCCTGATGATCCAGAGGAAGGGGAACGTCTTTTCCACTCACAGATGTGGGTGAAGGGTTCGCCGCTACAATTCATTGTTGACAGTGGGAGCCAAAAGAACCTCATTTCAGTGGAGGTCGTGAAGCGGTTGGGCCTACCGACTACACCACACCTACAACCATACAGTATCGGGTGGCTTCACCAAGGACAAGATCTCTGTGTTCGCCAACAGTTCCGCCTGCCCTACAACATCAAACCCTTCATAGAAGAGGTATTGTGTGATGTTACACCTCTAGATGTTTGTGATGTATGATTAGGCTAGCCATACTTGTGGAGGCAACATGTTGTGTATGAGTCAAGGCCTTGTGCTGCTATTATTTATTTGTGTAATTCATTATATAGGATACCGAAGGTAGCCCTACCTACTACCACCTCTTTTCTTACTACTAAGAAGGGAAACAAGCTCATCTCCCAGACTAGGAAATTCATTTTATGTCTAATTAGCTCCCAAAGTAAGGGGAAGATCATTGCCACATCCATGACCCCCGTGAAGGGTTCCTCCATGCAGTAGCAACAACAACAGAGGGATACAATCATGAAAGAACACATGAACAACTTCTCCTCACCCACGGGGGTACCACACAAGTTTTAGTTGGGGAACAAAGTCTGGTTGTATTAGCAGAAAGAACGCGTAACCAAAACCCATCAGAAGCTCAGACCACTTTGACATGGTCCTTACAACATTACAAAGGATGTGGGAAACAATGCTTTGGAGCACAACATTCCTCCATTCCTTTTCCTGCACCAAGTGTTTAATGTGTACCGCCCTTGACCATGCTTCCCACCACTACTAGACACATCCGAGATTGTAGAACAACTCACCAGGGACTAAGTTCAACAGATGGAGGAACTCAACTCAATGGGGACCATTGCTTCCTAGGGGGGGAGGAATGATCTAGGTGGATGCTGGTGGCCACCCACCTACCCCACTTGGACCCCCACAACTATCTCTTTTAGTTTTTCAGTTTCCTTAATTGTAGCACAAATTACTATTTTTATCAGTTTTTCAGGTCCTAAACTTCTTAAGCCGTTTTGAGGCCTTAAACGACGTTTTTCGTTTTTTTGGAAATCTACTGCCAATTATTTTTTGTCTAAAATGGTCTTTTCCATCATAGTCCTCAGAGAGATCGTTCCAACAGGCTATCATGCACATCAAATGGAGATAATATGACCAAGTCACGACCCTGGGAAGTTGGTTGTCCAACTCACCCCTACGGGGCCCATAACTCTTGTTGTTACATCTCCTCGGGTTAGTGTTTTGGTTGTTTAGGGTTTTCTCTTATTGTTAAATAATAGAAATGCCCTTGAGCCTCATTTTAGTTCAATTCAAAGGCATGTAGCTGCCACATCTCTTCTCAGAGATAAGCTACCATCGCCGTAGCTGGTGTATTTCCATTTTTGTTTGTAAGCATATTTCAGTATTTTACATTAATGAAATGAAGTATTATTTCCACTGCATCTCTGTGTTTATAGTGATCTTTGTAATTTGTTGTGTTCCTGTTTAAATCCAGATCAACCATTGACTGTTGCAGAGCTTGTTGGGGTTGTTTGTGACCTTGTGGTAGAAGGTGCAAATGCTTGTGAAAAGGGAGGAACATGATGATCATTGCAAAGGAATGTGTCATGCTTTAGCCATATGGAGAACTAGCTAAGTGCCTGGCATGACTCATGGACTGATTGGAGAAGTGCACACACTTGGTTTTCATGAGACTTGGGTGGACTTCTCATGGCTGAGACCAAGAGGCAGTCTTAGTGGAACCTTTAGTGGGGGAGCTATGGTGGAAGGGACCAATGTGACTTGATGATATATGGTTTGGGTGAGTATGCGCCCTAGACCGGATTGCAAACTTAGGTGAAGATGACCGATGTTGTGATGGGTCTACTTAGTTAGACAACATGGGCAGCTTGAGTCATGGGCATCGAGTTGGATAAATGGAGCATGGGAGTCTTATGCAGGTGCACTTCTAGAGATGTCACTTTTGGGTATCCAATGAGGAGTGCCAAGGTAGGGATGTTGTACGGATGGATTTGCTGGTGTGACATGGAGATATTTTACTTATGAGCTGATGGGGATGTTGTGCACTCTTGTACAACAAGGCCATGGACTTGGTTGGATTGTGAGTAGACTATGGAGAATTTCTACTACATGGGGAGCTAAAGAATCTTGTAGAGACCTTTGGAGGCTGAGACATGTATGCTTTCTAGGACGTTGGTTGGAGATGACTCATGGAGCTCATGATGACATGAGGTTGTGACTTTTGGGGACGTCATATTATGGTGGACTCGAAGGATCGAAGTCATTGAGGAGCTGAGGTTAGTCACTTTGATGTAGGATGAGGTGTATATGTTTGAGTACATTTATGTGTGTGCTTGAGAGAGTGACTTGATGTGGAGGATTGATATGAGACACTTTGGAGTGATGGAGTTGCAGCGATGATGATGACTTGGTGGCAACACTTGGGCATGGGTTGAGCCGAGACTTAACCACTTTTCATACATGGGAGCTGATTGGTATATGATCATGGGAAGCACATAGATGATGAGACAAGTGTGTACTTGTTTCTTTGGCAGGCTTGAAGGATGGCACATTACAGATATGATGAGGGTTTCTTCATGGACATGGGTGAGGCACATCGATAGTCGGTTTGATGAGAGGATCTCTTCATTATGAGGAGATGGATTTTACGCATATGTGGATGATGATGTTGGGATAGATGAGACTGATTGACATACAACACATTGACACAAACATCATGGACAACATGTTACAGATGAGATGGGGACTACTTCATGGACCTGGGCATGGCTTACATTTTGATGGAGATGGATTCTTGATTGAGTTGATGTTGTGACAGGATGTTGAGATAAACGACTGATGATGACATGAGGATGTGCATTCTCATGGTTTGAGCGTGACAATTGGATTAGCTATCTGACTAGTTCGAGTCATGGGGGACGTCAGTGTACAAAGATGTGTTAGAATTATGTTGAAGTATCATGGTAGTAGTTCACACGATGATGATACATGATGGGGTCGACATGATAGGTTGCAATGAGCATGTAGCTTGAGTTGGAGGGGTCAACCTTCCATGGTGGAGCAACATGTGGAGATGGCGAAGGAGGTGGTTGATGGTCATGGATTGAAGAGAATTTTTGATTTACGGAGAAATGAGCCTTTATGGCTTGTGCAATGGCAGCGCAGAGGTAGGCATCATGGACATTTTGTATGTTGGAGCTAGCAAAACTTTCTGATGTCATATGATGGTATTGTCGAGGATGACCATGACTTGAGGTGGGGGAGGACGTAATGCCCACGAGTCGTTGTTGCGATGCGGAGAGTCGGCGTGGGCGCATGACAGGCGAGCGATGAGCTGGGTGGTTCAACCGGTGAGATCAGAGTGCACCCGCAAGGTGTGATGAGCTGACCAAATGAAGGAAATAAGCCAAGGTGCGACCGCAGGAAGGCCGATTGTAAAAATGGCTAAGTGTGGAGAGTTGGCATGTTTATATGGAGGGTGATCCCATGTATGGGCACCCACACCATGGGCCAATGTGAAGGAGGGCCAGTTCGACCAAACGGTGGGTCAGCTTGGTGAGTCGAAGCCCCAACCGAAGGGTCGAATGACATATAAACTAAATAGAGGAATGGTGGGAGAAGATATAACACAATTCTTCAAGTGTTTATGCGAGCTAGAGGTGCGAGCCAACTTGGAGGTCTAAAACGGAGGGTGAAGTGTAGGCAGATACTTAGGGACAAATGACGGAGCCAAGGTAAGGTTGATCTCATAAAAGGTGAGCCGTAGGCAGTGAGAACTGCAGGATGGGTTGACGAATAGAGCCACAGGTTGGGCAGTGGGTGAGGCTATAGTTTGGACAGTTAGGTAGGTCGAGTTGCTAGGCGGGCACACACAAGGTGTGACGAGCTGCCTCAGTGGGCGGACAACCAAACAACGAGTGCACTTGGTAACTCGATGGGTGAGACGAGTTCGGGTGAGGGTGTTGAGTCAATTCAACAAGCGAACTGTGGAATGGTGGGTTGGCGCAACGAGTCGGGATAACTGCGGACAGTGGTGGCATGGTGAATCGAGGTGACGACAAGTTGGTGTGTTGGGCAGTGTCAACGGCGAGCAGGTGGGCGTGCCTTAGGACATGGCCATGGGAACGGTGAGATGGTGAACAGGTGGAGTGCCCGGTGTGACGGTGTGACGAGTTGAACAGTTGAGTGTGGAGTTGGGTGGCACGATGCGGACAAGCTGTGTGTGCATCGAGTGGGCGACATGACCGAGCAGCGCTACATGAAGGCAACCGAATGAGGGGTGCAAGTCAAATGACAATGAAATGAGAGTTGCATGGTTGTAGCAGAAATTGTAAGAAGGAAACTTGGGGTTTCTCTGCAAATACTGCAACTTGCATATTTTTATGAAAGATTGTTATTATCATCATGCGGAGCCATATTTTAGGGAGTTTCCCCTCCTATTAATTATCTGCTATGCATATGTGTAATTGGTAATATCGATGAATATGACTAATTGAATGTTTCCGCTGTGTATATGAATGTTATACTTAAAAAAGTGGAAAATAAACTAAGTATAGAAAGTTAGGCGTAGTCCACACTTGCTAGTATTGTTAAAAAGAAATGGGTGGTGGTTCCGCACGCCCCTTTGTGTGGTTCAAAGACTACCGCTAGCGTAGGGGCATGAAAATCGGGGTCCACATCAGTAGAAGGCAAGACTTTTATAAACATTTTCACCACATGCAAGCCTCCACACCTTATCCACGTTCAAATCCTGTGTCTTTTATTAACAGTTTCACCACATGCAAGCCTTTGCACGTTATCCACCTTCAAATCCCAGGGCTATTATTTCTTTGTCCTCGAGGTTGTAACATGGTGCATCCTTTAATTATTAATAAGTAATAACTATCACAACCACATTTACTAATGTGATTGATATATTCCGATGGGTGTATATAAAGTGCATGTACAACTACATTTACCAATGTGGTTGACATATGCCGATAGACATATATCAACCACATTAATAATTATAAGGTGTATCGTATTAATTAAAAGCTAACCATATATAATCCTTAATAACTATATAAATAATAACAACCCCACGAATATATATATTTCAAACTATAATACAATTAATATATAACATAATAATAACAATTACTTATTAATTAATAGTACTTATTATCTCTCACCATTATGTTAGGGTTTATATATATATTATATATATAATATATATATATATATATATATATATATATATATATATATATATATATATATATAATATATATATATATATAGTATATAGATATAATATGAGTATATAATAATATTACAATTATTAATTATATATTATACCTAGGGATTAATTAACCTAAAGGATTATTAATATTATAAGCCTAAGTGATTAATATTATAAAACCCAAGCGATTATTAATATTATAAAACTAAGCAATTATTATTATTATAAACTCAAGAGATTATTCAACCTAAGGGATTAGTGTTATATACCCTAATGATCAATATTATAAACCTAAGAAATTAATAAACCTAAGAGATTATTAATAAGTATAAAACATATATATTAAACTCTATACTTTAAGCATGCTATATTATAAATCTAATATTAAAAACCCCATATTATAAACCTTGCTATTAAACCCACTGTTCGAAACCCTAATATTAAACCCGATATTATAAACCCAAATATTAAACCCCAAGGGATTTATATTTAATCAAAGAGAGTGATATTGAACCATAACCCTATGAGATTTATATTGAACCCAATGGACTAATATTATAAACCATATGAATAATATTATACCCTAGGAATATGAACCCTTAGATTAATATACCTAAGTGATTGATACTAAAAACCCAAGTGAATAATAAACCCAAGGGATTAGTACTAAAAACACAAGGGATTATAAACCAAAGGGAATAATATTAAAACCAATGGATTAATATTATAAACCTAAAGTATATAAACCCTAAGATAAATATTATAAACCCTAAAATAAACACGGCTCACCATGGTTTACCATTGTTGATTTTCATATTGAGACAACATTAGTCATAGTGAAACATTGGACCATGGTCAACCATGGTTGATTTTCATAGTGAGATAGTCTTTGTCACAATGTGACATTGGACCATGGTTGAACATGATTGACTATGGTTGACGATAGTTAACAATGGTTGAACACGGTTGATTTTCATATTTAGATCATTGTTGATCGTGATTATAAACCTAAGAGATTTATATTAAACTAAAGGATTAATATTGTAAACCTTGTGAATAATACTATACCCCAAGTATATGAACCCTTAGATTAATAAACTCAAGGGATTGATATTATGAAACCAATGTAATAATAAAACGAGTTAATACTAAAACCCAAAGGGATTAATATTATAGAGCCAAGATATATAAACCCTATGATAAATATTAAAAACCCTAAATAAAAATGGTTAACAATGGTTTACCATGGTTGACCAAGGTTAAACATTGTTTACCATGGTTTAACATGGTTCATTTTCATATTGAGACAATTCTTTTCAAAATGTGAAATTGGACCATGGTTGACGATAACTCAAAATGGTTTTCCATTATTGACAATGTTTTACCATTGTTGACTATGGTTGATTTTCATATTGAGATAATCTTTGTCACAATGTGACGTTGAACCATGATTATAAACCCAAAGGATTTATATTAAACCAAATGAATAATATTACAAACTTCATGAATAATATTATACCCTATGAATATGAACCCTTAGATTAATAAACCCGAGGGATTAATATTCTAAACCCAAGGGAATAATAAACCGAAGGGGTTAATACTAAAACCCTACGAGATTATAAACACAAGGGGTTAATATTATAAAACCAAGTTATATAAACCTTAAGATAAATATTATAAACCCTAAAATAAACATAGTCGACCATGGTTTACCATGGTTGATTTTCATATTGAGACCATCTTTGTCACAATGCAACGTTAGACCATGGTTGACCATGGTTGATTTTCATATTGAGACAATCCTTTTCTCAATGTGACGTTGGACCATGGTTGACCATGATTGAAAATGGTAGATGAAGGTTGAAAATGGTTTAACATTGCTGACAATGGTTGACTTTCATATTAAGACAATCTTTATCACAATGTGACATTGGAAGATGCTTTACCGTGGTTGACCATGATTATAAACCCAAGGATTAATATTATAAACCCTATGAATAATATTATACCCTAGATATATGAAACCTTAGATTAATGAACCCAAGGAATTGATATTATAAACCCAAGAGAATAATAAACCCAAGGGGTTAATAATAAAACCTCAATGGATTATAACCACAAGGGAGTAATATTGAACCCAAGGAATTAATATTATAGAGCGAAGGTATATAAACCCTAAGATAAATATTAAAACTCAATAATAAACATGGTTGGCCATGCTTTACCATGGTTGATTCTCATATTTGAACAAACATTGTCACAATGTGACATTGGACCATGGTTGACCATGCTTGATTTTCATATTGAATAACATTATAGCCTATGAATATAAAGTCTTAGATTAATATGAACAAGTGATTGATATGAAAGACCTAAGTGAATAATAAACCCAAGATATTAGTACTAAAAAACCAAGGAATTATAAACCCAAGAGTTTTATACTAAACCCGAGGATTAATGTTATAAAACCTATGTTTGCCATGATTTATTTCCATATTGAGACAAACATTGTCACAATGCGACTTTCGACCATGGTTTACCATGTTTAACCATGATTCGTTTTCATATTGAGACAATATTTGTCCTAATGTGACATTAGATCATGGTTGACAATGGTTGAGGATGACTCACAATGATTTTCCATTGTTGGAAATGGTTTACCATTGTTGACCATGGTTGACAATAGTTGACCATGGTTGATTTTCATATTGAGATCATTTGTGTCACAATGTGACGTTGGACTATGGTAGACCATGATTATAAACTGAAGAGATTTAAATTAAATCCAAGGAATAATATTACAAACCTGATAAATAATATTATTCCTTAAGAATATGAACCCTTATATTAATAAACCCAAAAGATTGATATTATAAACCCAAGGGAATAATAAATTGAATGGATTAATACTAAAAACCCAAGGGATTAATATTATAAACCCAATGTATATAAACCTTAAGATAAATATTATAAACCCTGAAATAAACATGGTTGACCATGGTTTACCATGGTTGATTTTCATATTGAGGCCATCTTTGTCACAATGCGATGTTAGACCATGGTTGATTTTCATATTGAGACAATCTTTGTCAGAATGTGACATTGGACCATGGTTGATGACAATTGACAATGATTTATCATTTTTGACAATTTTTTATGATTATCGATGATGGGTTATGATGGTTGACAATGGTTGATTTTCATATTGAGACAATCTTTGTGACAATGTGACATTGGACAATGGTTGACCATGATTATAAGCCCAATGGAATTATATTAAACCCAAGGATTAATATTATAAACTCTATGAATAATATTATATCCTAGGCATATGAACCCTTAGACTAATAAACCCAAGGGATTGATATCATAAACCCAACATAATAATAAACCCACGAGGTTAATAATAAAACCCCAATAGATTATAAACCCAAGGGATCAATATTATAAAAATAAGGTATATAAACCCTAAGATAAATATTAAAACACAATAATAAGCATGGTTGGTCATGCTTTACCATGGTTGATTTTCATTTCAAACAAAATTTGTCACAATGCGACATTGGACCATGGTTAACCATGCTTGATTTTCATATTGAGACAATCTTTGTCACAATGTGACATTGGGCCATGGTTTACCATGATTGACCGTGGTTGATGATGGTTGACAATGGTTTACCACTATTTACCATGGTTGACAATAGTTAACAATGGTTGACCATGCTTGATTTTCATATTGAGACAATCTGTGTCTAGGAATATGAACCCTTAAACTAATAAACCTAAGGGATTGATATTATAAACCCAAGGGGTTAATACTAAAACCCAAAGAGATTTTTTTTTCTCAATTGGTCTACTCCTATATTCATACAAAAAAGTTACAGCGAGGCCACTTCCTCGAGAATTCATGCCATGAAGTTGGCATAGAGCAAAAAAATCTTGACATCCTGACTGTGGAATCGGAAAAAAGACTTACATCAAAGAAATTAGTTTCAAGGAACATTGAACATTCCAGAAAGACTCGAAAAACTGACCCATACAGCGATACCGAACTGAGTTAAACACTGCTGTTTCAAG
This sequence comes from Pinus taeda, assembly GCA_000404065.3. NCBI lineage: Eukaryota > Viridiplantae > Streptophyta > Pinopsida > Pinales > Pinaceae > Pinus > Pinus taeda. The sequence goes on from APFE031452611.1 coordinate 63,707, forward strand.
AACCATTTTTTACATAAACAGAAACATAAACAGACCCCGACCTGTATCATAGACAAAAGCCTGAAACAGGCATGAACACTGTAATTTGAAAAGGAGGCGAGCTTTGTCTTCGGAGGCAGAACCAAAAAACCAGAGATGCTGACTGGTTCAATCTTCATCTGAGGTTGATGGTTGTTCCTCCACAATTCGGCACCCAAATTGACCTGAGTCCATGGAGTTAGAAGAATGGACCGCAGAGCTTGAAGGCTCTCCTCTTGCAGGCTCGCTTGGGCCAACATTGGCTTCAGTGTGCATAGTAGGCATGCCTCCGGTGACATGGCGCAGGGTGGCAATTTGACTTGCCAACCTCTATTCCGTAGGAACCCCATGTTGAACAGCTTCCGAACCCATGACATTCTCACATTTTTCGATTGTCACAAAGACGATGAAGGAGGAATTTGCGAGAGAACAAGGAATTCGGAAGCGGGCTGTGGGATGCGCGTGATGCATACAGACTACGCCTCTGGCTTGCCCCCTTCCCCTGTCCCTGCCACTTCTGGTGGCTAGATAGACCGACGCATCCTCAGAGGGGTCCAGAGTAGTGGAGGAGTGCTAGTGGGTGCCTCAACCACGTGAACCGCCGCGCCTGCTTACCATTCTCAGCGTTTCTCTTGGCATTTTTATGGAATGAGGACTGATAAACGGAGGAGGGAGCGCAGAGAAACGACTGAGGGGCGTGTGCACATAGAGAGCCAAAGGCTGAGCCTGAGAAAATCTGTGAGCGTCAGGAATCGGAGCTGAATGGAGGCCGGAGAAGGTGAAGGTGCATATAGCCCAGTAGAGACAGACCAACAGGGAAGAACTTTCAGCATGCACCAGAGCCAATGGGAAGCAGGTGGACGAGCTATTGCTCGGAGAGTCACCCGGAACAGCAGCTATGCAGATTAAACTGAACGCCATCGCGCCAAGAACCAAAAGCAGGGAAGGCAGTGTTAATGCTGCCATAAATGGGTTTTACAAGGCCAGCTTACCAGCCCATGACGCTTACGCCTGGTGCAGTTGGGCTGCCACTTGCCCACCTTGCGCGCCTCCATCGTACCTCTAAGCCTATCAATCACCCGCATCCAGGACTAAAACCCAAAGAGATTATAAACCCAAGGGAATAATATTAAAGCAAAGGAATTAATATTATTAACAGAAGCAATTTAACCCCTAAGAAAAATATTATAAACCCTAAAATGAACACGGTTGACTATAGTTTAGCACGGTTGATATTATAAACCTTATGAATAATATTACATCATTGGAGTATGAACCCTTTGATTAACAAAACTATGAGATTGATATTATAAACCCAAGGGGTTATTACTAAAACCTAAGGGATTATAAACCCAAAAGAATAATATTAAACCCAAAACATATAAACCCTAAGATAAATATTATGAACCCTAAAATAAACATGGTTTCCCATGGTTTACCGTGGTTGATTTTTATATTGAGACAATCTTTTCACAATGCACTGTTGGACCATGGCTGACTATGGTTGATTTTCATTTTGAGACAATCTTAGTCACAATATGACATTGGACGATGGTTAACCATGATTGACCATGTTTGACCAAGGTGGACCAAAGTGGTTGCTAAAATAAACATGGTTGACCATGGTTTACCATGGTTGATTTTCATATTGAGATCATCTTTGTTACAATACGACATTAGACCATGGTTGACCATCGTAGATTTTCATATTGAGACAATATTTATCACAATATGACATTGGACCATGGTTGACCATGATTGACAATGGTTGATGATGGTTGGCAATGGTTTATCATTGCTAATAATGATTTACCATTGTTGACGATGGGTTACGATCGTTGACAATGGTTGATTTTCATATTGAGACAGTCTTTGCATAATGTGACATTGGATATTAGTTTACCATGGTTGACCATGATTATAAACCCAATGGATTTATATTAAGCACAAGGATTAATATTATAAACCCTATGAATAATATTATACCCCAGGTATATGAACCCTTATATTAATAAACACAAGGGATTGATATTATAAACCCAAGGGGTTAATACTAAAACCCCAAGGAATTATAAACCCAAGGGAATAATATTTAACCCAAGGGATAAATACAATAAACTGAAGGTATATAAACCCTAAGATAAATTTTAAAACCTAGTAAAAACGTGGTTGACCATGCTATACCATGGTTGATTTTCATATTGAAACAAACTTTGTCACAATCCAATGTTAGACCATGGTTGACCATGCTTGATTTTCATATTGAGACAGTGTTTATCACAGTGTGAAATTGGAGACAGTCTTTGTCACAGTGTGAAATTGGACCATGGTTGACCATGATTGGCCATGGTCGATGATGCTCGACAATGATTTACCATTGTTGACTATGGTTGACAACAGTGAAGAATAGTTGACCATGGTTGATTTTCATATTGAGACAATCTTTGTCATAATGTAATATTGAAGCATGATTGACAAGAGTTGGCCATAATTATATACCCAACAAAATAATATTAAAATCAAAGGAATAATATTAAATTCAAGGTATATAAACTCTATTATAGACCCTAAAATAAACATGATTGACCATAAAAATCCACATTGGTAAAAAAAAAAACACACTTATAAAAAATTTCACCACATACAAACTCCCACACATTATCCACCTTCAAATCCCATGTCTTTCTCTTCATCTACTCTCGAGGCTAGTGCAACCTTTAATTAAAGTTATCTTTTGTGAAAGACCGATATGGACCCAAACCGATATGGTCTTTGGGTCCGCTGAACTTAGCCCGATTATAGATTTCAGGGATATGTTAATAGCAGAAAAATTAAATTAGTCTAGCTAGATAGTCCAAAATTAAATTAGTCTTGATAGGTACCTTGCCAAATCATTGGCCTTTGCTAATAACGAACGAGTTCAATTCTTTATAACATTCGCGGTTACCGATTCACCATATGTCAAAGAAAACGAACGAGTTCAATTCTCATTGAATCCATAAGTTCAGGGTCTCATTAGAATCGGCTGGGCAGGTGAGACCCGTCTAGGAGCGTTCCCAAGGAAAAAAACAAAAGAAAACAGCGAGGTCAAACTGTTGCCCTTGGATTACGGGATATTCTGGAAAGTATTACGAATATTCTTTGAATTTTCTTTGGTGCGAGGAAATTGTATTTCTTGGGTAAAGGTAACAGTCAATTTTATTTTGATCATAGATTTGGTTTTATTTTGGTTGTACATTTGGTTTAGTTAAAAAATGTTAAGGAAAAGGTTATTTTAAATTTTTATCTGATCGTAAATTTGGTTTATTTAAAACAGCTATGGAGAAAGTTCAATTTTTTTAATTGTAAATTTTGTTTAACATTTATTGAACGAAGTCACGGTTATGTTTTCTTACATGTCAGTTCAATTTTTTTCAATTGTAAATTTGGTTCCATGTTTATCGCGCAAAGTAAAGGTTAGTTTTTTCTACATGTCTGGCTTTTCTCAAAGCTGCTTGGATGTCAAAATCTGTAAAGTCACTGTTAGAGATTATATTTCTGTTAATGACACTTGAATTGTGCTAAGGATATAAATGGTGGTTTTCCTACGATTACAACTATTGGGTGGTTTTCTAAATTCAATATAAAGATATTATTTGAGCAGACAAAATGCAAATAACTCAATTGCCGGTAAATTTGATAATCTGATTCAACCTAATTTTCCCTTTCCGAGAAGTATTTCCATGTAATAAGATCACTAAACATGAATTTATCTCTGTAAATCATGATCTTGTCGATGTTTTCCAACCCATGAGAGTAGACTGATATTTGTCAACGCGCAGAGGTGTCGGTGGCACTGAAATCTTGCCAAGTTCACATTGATTCATCTAATGTAGAGACTTTGTCTTTGGAAAATATGCCTATATATATTCATAGGGAAAACAGAAAACGTATTTTCCAACATGCACAACAAAATTTTAATTAACACTTTTCAGATAGTCTGGTTTAAGAAAGGGAAAAAGGAGAAGAAGAGTAGTCCAGCTAAACCTTTGAATCGAATTTGATCAACATGTTTACATATACATGATAAAAAGGTTCGAGTAAAAGTACAATAACAATATAAATTGGTAGAAAGGAAATTTGAAAATAAAAAAATATGATATAATTATATTTAAATTTATTAACTTTTAGTAATTTAAAAAATATTTCAGTTGTGAAAAATAACATATAGTTTCAAGATTTACCAATATTGTTAATAAAGTTATTTATTTTATTTTATTGTAATAAAGTTATTAAATTTATTGTAATAAGTTTTTATTTTTTATTCAGTTAGAAAATAATTATTTTTCTTTTTATAGATAAATAATTTCAGTTGGAAAAATTGGAGTCAAGAGGGAAGAAAATTTGAGGCAACTTAGAAGACTTAGTACCTGATTGGAAGAGGTCCAATGGAGGATAATCAAGTTGTAAGCTTGTGACCCTAAGAGTTGTTGGGAGAGGCATGACACCTCAGCTGGTTGGTGTTTAGTGGAAAACCCAAAGTAGACATGTGAGTCTGTGATTTCTTTGTTGTATTTGTAAAATCTTGATGTTTTTGAGCAGACATTATTAGATCACTCTCAAGAAACTAATTTGGAAATGGAAAACTGGCTGGGAAATTAGACTTAATTGTCATTCTCATTGGTTTGGGGAATGGTCTTTCTCTTTTGTGAATTCCGTGACTTACTAACTTTGTATTATTAAATTATATTTCAAAACAAAAGAGGTTGATGTATTAAAATCTTGTTATAAGAGGTTGATTAAACTCATAGAAAATTGGTAAATTTTGAACTATGTGCAAAGTATTATGTAATTACAGTAACTATGTCGTTGAACCAAACTGTTGAACAAGGATAAGTATTTGACTTGATACTTGTAATATATTACTTTTGTCTCATGCATGTCAGTAGAATTTTATTGTGATCGTGATTAGTGTGTGCATTCAGTGAATGGAAGGCTGATTGTGACTTATTATATCAAAAAACCAGTGAAGTGGGTTAGTTTTATGCCCACTGGTTAACAGTAGCCTGGAACAGTCCTGACTTCCAACTGACAGAGAACTGGAATACCTGAGCAAGTCCAGCTCGAGGAAATTCCAGAACCATTATGAAATAATATTAATTTCACAATAATAACATAATTCATTAATTGCTAAATGTAAACTGTAAAAATTATTTAAAACAAGAGTAAATAGTACCTGTGTAACCCACGGTTGTAAGTAACTACAGAAAAACGAAGACTACATGTATATACAACAGCGCAGGTGAAATAATTTAGAAACTGAAATGATGATAACGAGGTATTAATAACAATCTATGTCGAATATGGCAAGTCTAGATTCTCGTAAAGTCTCTTGAGGAGTAAAACTCTAAAAAAAATATAAAAAAAATATCAGCAAAACTCTTATTGTAGAAATATCATTAAAGCTTGGGATGGATTTTGTAACTAAAACTATTCACATTCGAAACACTGAACAAATATCTGTGCACAATTTTCATATTGTTTAGCCAAGAAGTGAAACAACCAAGAAAATAAATAGATAATGAAAATCTTGAGGAGGTAAACTGTATTTTTACAAGTGAGGAGGTAAACTGTATGTAACGAATATTAGCCAAACTTTGTGCTTGCAATTTTAACATTTATTAAGTGGTTTCATTTCAGGTTCATTTTTAATGATTGATTTATTTCGTCATTTTGAATTAATTAATAATGAGAAGCACTCCCAATTAGTTTTCTGGACCCCATAACCAGTAGGATTCAAGCATGTAGCTCATTATTCATAATTTCATCATATATATTTATTATGTTTTATTTCTTGGCATTCAAATCAACATTTTGGAGGCAAATTTTGATGTTGTCACAATATATTTACATGATTCATAAGGTTATAAATCAATCTTTGTTGTAATTTCCTATTTTAGGTTTGATAATTATAGGTCATTTATAGGCTATAAATGTCTTCTAGTTTCACTTCTAATTGAGCTTTCTAGACTATAAATGTCTTCAAAGTTTCACTTCTAATTGAGTATTCAACTGAACATATTGAGTATCTTATATGTAATTAATTTTCCCTCCACCCACTTTTCATAACTTCCATAACCATTAAGGGCCCACAACTTCAATGTTATTTTGCTTCCTTAGTATTGTGAAGACTTTACAAAGTTTTATAATTTATTGAAAGTTGTAGAATTTTCAATTTATAATGTTTCAAGGTATAGTTTTTTAAAGTCTAATTCTTTAAACGGTTCTAGCTCAATGGAAGAGCACATGATTTACAAGAAAGAGGTTGGTGGTTTGATTCCATTGTGCCCTAAAATTCATATGGAATGGCAACAATAAGTTTTTAGTGACAAAAGCTCTTTTGACCATCACCAATGAACTTATGGTGACATTTGTCAACCCTCAATAAAATATGAAATGGTGACGGTCAATGAATGACACCATATATGTATCACACCATATATATGTATCAATAGTGACATCCATAAAATGTCCAACACCATAAATCATTTTCGTTCATATGAAATGGTCACTGTCACTGTCTTCCATTATAATCATTATTCGTGAAGGACATGGAAACCTATATTTTGGTGAAGCGGCCTTTGGTGATGTTTATTTTTTGGTGACAGAGGCTCTTTTGACCGTCACCAATGAGCTTATGGTGAAATTTTTCAACCCTCACAAAATATGAAATGGAGACGGTCAACGAACATCACCATATATATGCATCAATAGTGAAATATCCATCACAATAACTTGTTAATGTTCATATGAAATGGTGAAAATCACAATCCTTCATTATAATCATTATTCATGACAAACATTGAATGTCACCAAAACACCTATAATTTTGGTGATGCCACCTTTGGCGACGTTCAAATTTTTTGTGATGAAAGCTAGAGTCTGTCACCACTGCTCATGTGAAATGGTGATGGTCACTAGTCATCATTAAAAATTAATATTGATGACGGACCTTGAAAGTCACCATAACACCTATACTTTTGGTGATGCCACTTTTGGTGATGTTTAGTTTTTGGTTATGAAGGCTCTTTTGACCATCACCAATGAGGTGATGGTGACATTTTTTGACGCTCACCAATGTCATTTTTTCTTGTAGTGACTTATACCAAAGTAACTGACCAACCAAGGTAAACATCTGACGAGAAGTTACTATGATATGATTTGACTCCCTATGTGTCAGTTAAGGAAGTGGAACCAACGGAACACAACACACAGACCTTCCACTTCAACAACATAACTCCTAGGATCCATCCCAACCACTCAATTAGCCAGCCCCTGAGATAAATTGAAGTTTTTGTTCATCAAACCCTTAGACACTCCCTTGATATGGGCGAGGGTGTTTCTAGGAGGCTCCAAATTCTCCCATGGAAAGGGAAAGTGAGCTTATGGGGATTTTTTTCCCAAAGTTGTGCCTGTGACTCTCGGATTTGTGCCACTTTTCCAGGCCTAGAGACCGATTCACTGCCCAGAATTCCATGACACTTTTAGAAATGAAATTTCACAATGGAACAAACATAAAATTGCAAAAACATAAATAGAGACTAGACTGGACCCCTACTAGCCATGAGAGGAATTTCGTCAAACATGTCACAAACATGAAAGCTACAAGTCTTAATAGTAGACATGAGAATAGGGGACTCATACTTATCTGAGACTCGCTAAGAAGCATTGGTGCCTCAACACATTAGCTCCAATTTCATCTATTAGGCCATAGATGCATTTTTCAATCATTTACAATTAAAAACATGATGGGAGACATACATACCCATTGTCATAATACATGTTCGTAACCAACATTATAACAATAGAAATACCATGGAAACAATAGCCATATAATCCACATATAAAACAATATAATACTCATGAATTAAGAAGGAGAAATAACCTCATATTAATGAGGCAAAGGCCAACCAAGTTTGGGACTTACATGAACCACCCAACCATAGACATGGTTGAGCCAAATCTCTCTTCAGCTAGTCACACTGGTGCCATATTCCAAGTGTGAATGTGGGATCTCATGGAAAAGCCCATCAAAACCAAACCAGGGCTTTCAGAGGTTAAATCACTTCAACCCATCAAACAGTGATTCAAACTCATGGTCAGAAATCACAAACCATCGCCAAATTAGTCTCTAACTAAGCCTTCCAAGACTCCAAGGCATTTGTTCCAATCACTTCTAGGACTAGTAACTTGACCCAAAGCTATCATCACGACTCCAAGGTGTTTGTCTAGCTAGGGATTCTAGGACTAGTAACTCAACCCACCAAGGGCTTCCAGAGTGTTTTCCAACCAAGGCTTCTAGGAATAGTAACTCAACCCAAGATGCTACAGGGCTTCTAGAGATTTTGTCTAGCCAAGGCTTCTGGGAACTAGTAACTCAACCCAATCTAGAGGAAACATGAGAACCAACCAGAAAAACAAAGAAATGAACCCACAACACCATGGCTATCCCAAAAATCGAAAGTCTAGGAAAATCCAATAGCAATCTAGGAAATCCTCCATGCTAATGATATCTCATGACCAACAAACCACATGTATATGCTATGAATTCCAAAACTAGTGAGGAAAACATACATGCAAACCAATACCTGCAAGAAAAACCCATTGTAGTTGCAGATCCTGATGTCTTGTTGTGCTTTCTGATCCTTCCTTTTCCTTCTTTCTCCAAAACTCCAAGTATGCCACACTCCACCAAGAGTGCTCCAAGAGAATTCTTAAGTGTACAAGAGTAAGAGAGAGAGAATAGAATGATAGATCTAAAACTAAACTGACAAAAGGTTAAACTGACCAAACTTGCCCCCTAATCCTCATAAGAATTTTTTATCAATAAGGCCTCTATTTTCTTCCATTTCGATTATTGTCCTTAATTTTCTTCCTCACATGCAACATGTGACCTTTCCCCTTACTGTTCTCCTAATTTACCTTATTTTCATAAATAAAAGTGCCAAATATGCCATTTTGCCTTTCCAAAGCCTATGTCATTGCCTTTGCCAATTTCCTTAGCCATAATCACCGAAATGAAGACCCACTAGGATTATTTTCCCAAACTTTATCTTGGAATGTGTCCTATGACCTTCGTCTTATTTTTTCATTTATTAACTTTTACATAGAATTTTGACTAGGGTTGTTAAAACATATCATTTACATGCATCATTACCTAGTGTGCAATCAAAGATAATCATAAATTTGATTAGCAGCATTATAACGACTATGCAGCTCAAGCAACATGTAGGTGTCATCCATAACCTCACCATATGAATCTTGTGCATCATATAAAACATAATGAAAAAAACATATAAATTTTAACCAATAGTGAGTGAGTCATTAACCATAGCATGCCCATCCTCTTCATCAAGTGTACTATGTAGAATCAACTTTACTAAGTTCAATTTAAGCAGTATATCAAAACTTCAACAACATATGTGTCTTTAAAAACATCACCAATGCTATATAATTTTCATGAACACCATTATGCAACTAAGAATGTTAAAGAAATAATAATGCTAACAATGCACTATTAGAAGCATAGCAAATTCTCCCCCTGAACCTACGCTAAATATTCATTATTAGGTTTGACCACATCCATCTTCATTAATCAGTAAATCCATCAAAATAACCGAAAAAGCAATGTCATATTGCAACAACTCATAACCATCATAAGCTAATACCACTTCTAGGTAGTATCTGAGCATTAACATATTGTAACCAACCATTGTCAGAACCAGAAATCTAAATAATAACTTATTAAAACATATCATAAGCTCTCCCTAATTCTATCCCATTGTTTCTTTATCTTACATAAGAATACGCAACTGTTTAGATAAAAAATCTTGTATATACACAACTCTCCTTCATAATATATACATACAACAAATAAAATTTTGAGTTTTTATAACAGCATCTACCATTGGGCCTATACTGTTTGTTCATTTTTATTGTTACTACATTAGGTGCAATGTTATTAATATAAGAAACATGAAAATCAAAACAACATGGGAATCATCATCAAAGTATACATATGTATAAATCAGAGATCATACATCATTGATTCTTAGGACCTGATATTCTTCTTTCTGCTTATTATGAGAGTTGGAGGATATCCCATTTTCAGGTCTATCAATATTCTTATATGATGCCTTGTCATTTTGTCTATGAAGATTCATTGATTTGTTCCTACATTCTTTTGCTATGTGCCCAAACTTGTTACAAACATAACATATTATATGACTAGAAAAGAGAGAAGAGTAATCATAATATTTATGTTTCATATTCCTTATATTGCAGTCAATAGCTTTGTGACCAAATATGTTCCAAGTAAAACAATATCCCTCAAATAAACTTGAGTACCTGGGAGTTGATATACTTCTTGTGAGATGACTCCTTTTTTGAGGCAACCTGCTTCTGAAATTGGTTGCAACATGTCCATAATTATGACATATAAATCATTCAAAATTATTGATCAGAGGAGAGAATTGATTATCACTTCTATAGTTAGGAGCAAATGATTCCCTTTAAAGATTCACTTTCCTTATTTGTTGATTAGGTTGACTTCTTATCTCTTTATTGAGATATTCAGGTTTGCATTGTTCCCCTTTAGATTCCTTGTACTAGCTTCTGAACTTGATTTGTGAACTTGATTCTCGTTTAATGGTTTCATGAAAACCAAGAACAAATTTAATGGAATGAGACCTTTGACTACTAAGAATGTTATCCAAAATCTTAGTACTATATTGAAATCTCAAATGTTTATCCTTTTCTTCTAATTTACCTTTTATAATGTTTACCTCAACCTCCATTATTTGGTATTTCTTTTCCTTTTCAAGATACTACTTTCTCATTCCTTCTTCAATATTTATTCCTTCTTCCATTTTCTCCTTTAGGTTGATAATTTATTCCTTCATCCCAATCTCTTCTTGTTCAAATTCTTGAATTAGTTCTTCATTTCACTTGTTTGAATTTTTAAGATTTACTTTTAGAGAGACCACCTCTACTTCAAGGTCTTCACAATATTGTTTAGATTCGACTGCAACATTTACTAATTTAATATGATCCCTGTTATCATATGCATCCAACTTATCTTTAATACTAATAATCCTTTTCAAAGCAAGATCAAGTTTTCTTCTAAGATTTTCTTCTAGCTTGTATTCTTCTAAATCAGTAACTCCATCTGACATAACAAAGCTCGTTTTATCATCATGTTCATATTTTGACACATTGTTAGAAAGAATATTACCTATTAATTCTCCTAATGAACAACGTTGCTTTGATTCTTCTTCATGGATTGTCTGTAGCTTATCCCATACTTCCTTTGCAGTTGCATAATGCATAACCCTATTTAATGCTAAATCAACTATGCTATTATTGATGTCACTTAATGCCTTACTATTATTTTTCACTTTTTTGTCTGATGGAGGAACTTTGGTGAATCCATTGCATACTAAATACCAAACATCATGGTGAACTAGATTATACTTCATCTTTTCTTTCCATTGTTAATAATTATCATTACTTAACATGCATACACATTCATTGTTCATTGTTTCTAACTTGCTTTATTCTTCATCTTCTAGGGCCATCATTTTTGAATCTATTTTCTCTTTAGAATGCTTACTTTCACTTTTACCCATGAGTGCAAGTTTTGTTGATTCACTGTCATCTTCAATATTATCATTATTACATAGAAAGGAAATGGATCACAATTAGAGAAAAATCCCAAACCTGATAATTCTTCGTTGTCTTCTTCATTATTGATCAATAGAAAGTGGAGTGGTCCAAAAATATAGTATTTTATAACATCTTTAACTGTCACTGCATTTGATATATAGGTTTCTAACTCATTCCTTCAAGATATCTTCTTCTTTCCCACCATCCTTTATTCACTCCAAGTGATTAAGCTTCAACTGAAGTGGCCTGCTCTGATACCAATTGTTGGGAAAAATATTAAGGGGGAGGGGTGAATAAGTATTTTAAAACTCACTTAAACCTTTCAATTTCTACTATCATTAAGTTAAACAACATATGTACATGACTGTGATGAAGGAAAGCCATGTATATCTAGTTAACTAAATATTTATATATTTCATCATCTGTTCTGCATTAACCAGTGTATCATTACTTTATTAGCCTCTAATTAAAAAGTAATCATGAAAAGTAATAATAAAATAAACCATCACACATAAGCAACACAACAACACATGAGGACATCAAGATTTTTAGGTGAAAACCCAATGTGGGAGAAAACCACCATTGTCGTCATCTTTGTCTTCATCTTTTATTATAAAGGAAAAAATCTTACAATCTTGTACTGGTGCAGACTTATACCAGTACGCAGACACCCACCTACAGCATGCTACAACCTTCTCTCGTTCTCCAACACCCACTGGAAGGGAGCTCCAACCCCCTGATATCATTTACCAACACCCATCAGAAAGGAGCTCCAATCCCCTTATCAAATTTACCAGCTACCACTGGAAGGAAACTTCAAATCCCTCAGTAAAGGCCCCAACCCTCAACACCTATATGGACCACATTTTATAATATTTCATATTGGATACACCTAACTCACAACATTAAACATATAGGCCACTTTTCATCATTTTTTTAGACTAGACCCACTACTATCATTTAAGCACAATACCAAATAACAATTCTGAAACCAATCACTATATCAAATCATTCAATCATTGAATCAACTTAATCATAAAAGATATCACTGAATCTTAACCAATCAATACAATTAAATCAAACTAAACCAAGATAGAACATATCAATGCACAACTACTCATCAATAAGCCAAACATTGTTACCCATCACAAAAGCCAATTGTTGCTACTACAAACACTAATCAACCATCTGTCAGAATATATATGCTACTCTTCTTAGTCATACCCGCATATGTACATGCTTCTCCTTATGAGGGCTTGCATACAAATCTTAAAATACTGAACAAATGAGTCTAAATCATTGTCACGCTGAATCACATACTGAACCCATAACAGATCATTGAATGAGATACAATTCATCACACAATAGTGTTATCTCTACTCAATATATCATTCCATAAATAACTCAAGCCAACCAAAACTATCAAACACAAATTATCATAATAGATACTTCATCAACAAACAACAACAAACATAATTGAACTCATCATACATCATTAGCAACTCATACTGCAAAACCCTAGCAGATGCCCGTGACTCTTATAATGCACTTCCACATATGTATGCTCTTATCATTCACCACACTTGCGTACATATCTGTCCATATTGCATAATATATACGTGACTAGTCAAAAGAATATTCGTGTATGTATGCAACTTCTCAATTGAAAACCAACGTACAAATCTGTAACCACTTAATTGTACCCTTGTTGCACAACAAAACATTTGTCAAACCCAAATCTCAACATACAAACTGTTACATAGACATCATGATATCATCATCACAGATCTATCAATCGCTAAACAGATTATCTAATATGTAGTCATTTCATATCTATTAGATTTACTCCATCTCCATGCTCCCTGGTGCATACCTATTTCAAATCAAGTTATTCATAAATAATCCATCACATGCACACTTAACACTTTGATCTCCATCTCGTTATATAGCTTAGGTCTTAGTAAATACCTTAGGCTAATCCCTTAGTAATGCCGATGGTATTCTTTGACGGGATCAAATATCCATTGTCACGCTCAATACTATAGCCCAATACCATGGTAAAGACCCCTGGTATTCATAATACTATGGTGCGGAAATTGTACGCGACTTCTCTTTATCATACCTGTGTATATATGCAGATTTTCTTCACAAGACATGCGTATACTTTCCTAAACTTCACCTTTATCATGTTTCTATCTTTGAACTAATATTCCTCTGTCCATCTCACCTCTAGCATCTACATAACCATTATGTTGACATCTTTATCAAATAGGTTTCCATCAAGGACAACCCTTTTCCATTCTCTTAGTCACACTACATAAGCATCATGTTGACATCTTTATCAAGTAGATTGCCATCCAGGACAACACATTATTTATAATGCCAAAAAATTATTCATCTTTTGACTCTTCAATAATGCCAACAACTTTGGCCACATGCACTTTACACAGTTATGTTTGACTTCACACAACAATGGATGATCACACATAATTTTAAAAATTCTCTTAACGCAGTTGGCTCCTTACTCGCTAACATATTTCTAACCATGTCACAGGATGTGGATTTATATAATTGTGAGCATGCCGATAAGGTGCAAGTGGTGATGACTTTGTGGAGGCTCAATATAATATGTGAAGATCTTATTTTCTTTAATACCAGTGTCTGCAAACAATGAGCTACAACTCTTTCACACATCTTTGGTACTCTGGACTTGTTAATGGCATATGCCAACCCTATGTCCACAAACACGATTTTTTCCTCCTCACTAGTGATGAAAACAATACACATAAATTTCATGCAATGTTTCAGACAAGAAACGACTACTGTCACAATCAATATTTCATAGTGGAAATAATAATTCTCAAACATGTGCACTCGACCTTTCATACAAGAAATGACAGCTCTTATCCTAGAATCTTATACCAATTGAAGGGAAGAGCACACAACACTTTGATACCAATTGAAAGTCACAAAACACACAACTCAAGAACACAAAAAAACACAACTACGACTGTTAAATTAAACAAAAACTAGACATGAATTAACATAACACTAAAATGTCAACGCAGCTATAGCTGCGTGCAACACTAATTATGCATTCTTGTGCTTCTCTCATACGCCTCATCTATATTTATACATAAAATAAGTCGGTTAATTTCCCTCTCAAGTTGAAAGAGTCAGGGTGGTGATGCCTCTTCAAAGCTCAATAGGTTAAGGCAGTTGAAAGGTGAGACGTTGTTCGACGGTGAGGCGGTGCGTCGGTGAAATGAAAACCAAACATAATTATCTCCAACAATTTGGAGGTACAAGAGCCGAGTTTCTTGACATTTATATGTAGACCTTCCAACCTGGTAGTGCCAATGAGAAAATATTGTAACAATAAAACATACATAGAGCCAAGACTATCGCACCATTTTGTACCTATTTTCTATGAATTGTCATAGTTTTGAAGCCATGTGTAACTTGTCATTCAAAGTCAAAAGTTCGTCGATTACCCTAATCCCCCTCTGTTATTTACAGTTTGGCAGTTCTGATGCATGGGGAGTGAAAGATAACTTCCAGATGACTAGAAAATCATCCATGAAATAAACTCTATAGATTGTTCTTTTAAGAGGTTGTTACAGTGTTCACTAATCACAATTATAAATACCGGCCCATAGAAAGAATTCATGAAAAGTTTGTTAAAAGCCTCGAATCAATTAGCTACAAAGTTTCTAAATATTTTAAATGAAGTTAATAAATTGTAATTAACTATAAAACATTCATTTAATAGTTAAATATAATATCAACATACTCATGATAATTTAATATTTATGATTAAAATATAAATA
>APFE031452611.1:79926-121212 GCA_000404065.3 Pinus taeda
AATATTTATTATTTATAAAACAAATAGAAAGTGAATAAAAATAGTTAGTTAATTTTAATCAAAAATACTATAAAACATTAATAATTTTACTCCCATTATATTTATATTCATTTAGTTACATACTGATATCACAACTAAAAGTGATATCACAACTAAAAGTGATAACAATATTTTGTTTGATCTCTCAAAACCATTAAAAAACATCAATAGACAAATTCCATTTTAAAGAAAAGGCATCTAATATATCTATGCGTTTTTCAATATATTCCTGGTATATATTTATATTCATTTAGTTACATATTGATATTACAACTAAAAGTGATAACAATATTTTGTTTGCACTCTCAAAACCATTAAAAAACATCAATAGACAAATTCCATTTTAAAGAAAAGGCATCTAATATATCTATGCGTTTTTCAATATATTCTTAGTATAACATTTAAGTGATATGATGTAGTATATTTGTTATTTAATATATTTATTATTTCAATTGGTTAATTACTAAACATTGTTACATATTAAGTGTTATTATTTGTATTTTTGATCATGTAAATTGCATATTATAAATTTCATTTCAAATTTATATATAATAAGGATAATAAGAAAATGTTATATAACTCCTTGCAAGTGGAATTAGCTTAAATTTATTTAACTTCTAATCTATCAAGCACTTACAGGGAATAAATCCCTCGAGGTGCAAAGTTTTCCTCATGTTCTACACTCTAAAGAGAAGGATTGCATCACGATGGATTTGATTCCTCTAAGTGCATGATAGATCCTGAGATATCCCTCGAGGTGCAAACTTTCCCTGAAGTTCTACATTCTAAAGAGGAGGATTGCACAACGATGGATTTGATTCCTCTAGGCGCATGATAGACCCTGAGATGCATGATAGATCCTAAGATATCCCTTGAGGTGCAAACTTTTCCTAAAAGTATACACTCAAAAGAGAAGGATTGCACTACGATGGCTTTGATTCCTCTAGGCGCATCATAGATCCTGAGATGTATCTACCCGGATAATTAGAAAAATGATTAATGTGTCAACTGACAATCGAGAATAATATGAACATAAAAAAAACTAAATTAAAAAAAAAAATATTTGTAATTTTATATTTAATTATTAAATATTTAATATATTTATAACCTCCAACATTAGTAATTGGCTCAATTTGGTATTAACTCAAATGCGAATTTGATTTCAACAAATACTTCTATAACTGGACTACTGTTATAACTTCTAGATACCTACATTTTTCTAAACATGAATAAAACTGATGATTAGAACCTCACTTTTTTACTGTGTAACACTTCCGTATTATAGAAAACATCCAATTTAAAGGAAGCTAAAAACTTAAAATGTATTAGATATTTTTTAATATATTATAATTTAATTAATTAATTCAATTTATTAAAATTTAATATTCAAATAAAAAATAAAATTTTAATAATTTTATTATATTTTTATTTTTATCATATAATTCAATTTTTAAAAAACTTAATTATTCATTAATTCTTAGAGTTAAAATTATCAAGAAGCAATAAATCTTGAATCTTATATGTTACTTTCAAATCTGAAATATTATTTAAATTATTTAAAAAAATAATAAATTTAATATAATTATAAATTAAGACATACATAATTTCAAATATTCAATGTAAATTTAAAATCAAATTTATAATATAATTTTTTAAAATTTAAACATACATATTTCTTAATATTCAAGTAAATTTTTAAGAATCAAATTTAATATAATTTCAAAATTTAGAAACTATACATACTTGAAGTTAATTTAAAATAAAACATAGGTGAACAAAAATATGATATATTATTTATAATAGATATATTAGGTTTAAACTTGTAAAAAAAATCAAAACTAATAGAATTTAATCTTAAATATATTTTTTAAGATTATAGCCGATTACCATTCTTATTCTTATTTTTAAAAATAATTGTGAAGGGAGTGAACCAAAGTATGATTGATAATTTCAATTTGTCCATCTGTTTGTGGGTACAAGGCAGTGGAGAAACAAAGTTGGCAATCCAACAAAGACCAAAGAGTATGCCAAAATGTACTGAGAAAAAAAGAGTTACGATCAGAAATAATGCTACTTGGCAAACCAAAGAGTGGCCAAAAATGTTAGAAGAAGAGATCTGCAGTCTGAGCAACTGATGTAGTCTTATGACAAGGAATAAAGATAGCCATCTTCTATAAATGACATGCCACTACCCAAATAGCATCATATTTGCGAAAATTAGTAGGAAGACCACCTAAAAATTCCATGGAAATGGATTCCCAAGGACGAGAGGAAATTGGTAATGGCTTATACAAACCATACTTACAGTTTGATGGATTGCTTTGTGAACAAAGAGAACATCCACAAATGAATTTTTCCACTTGCTTGTGTAAGGCAGGCCAATAGAAGTGGCAGTGAAGATTGAGAATGGTCATGGCTGTTCCAAATGCCCTCTGCGTGAAGAGGAATGTGTATCACAGATGAGAAGGAGACGATCATGACTTTATGGCACAAAAAGTTGGTTAATTTTATACAAGCAACAATCATGAATCGTATAATCAAGAAAGGGAGTTTGGTTGATGATTGTAGGTTGCTACAGAGCTTCCCATATCTCCCCTAAGACCAAATATGTGGCATACATATCTTTACAAGAATCGTATGTAGCACAATGCACCTTTAGAATGTGTAGGACCTGAGTAGGTGGTCAACTTAACAAATCAACCAATTTATTTGCTAGCCCCCTTCTTAAATTTAATACCAGAGGGAATTGTTGAATGTAAGAAGCCCACATTAGATGGTGTTGCTCTTAAATCTTGCGTTGTGAGTTGATGAAGATCAGTGGATGATGATCTGTATGGAAGATGGTCTCTTTGCCAAGAATGTAATGCCACCACTACTTCAAATCTTGCATTAAACTATATAATTCCTTGTCATATGTGTTGTACATGAGCTTAGCATCCGCAAGCACCTCAGAATGGTATGCTACAGGGTGGCCTCCCTATTTAAGAACAACCCCAATGGTGAATTGAGAGGCATGAGTTTCCACCTCAAATGGTTGATTCCTATCTGGCAAGTGAAGAACAGGGACTCATCATAATGCGTTCTTGAGTAGAAAAAATTGGCGCTCATATTCGACATCCCAAATAAACTTTGCATGATTTGATAATTGGTGAAAAGGACGAGCCAACTATGAGAAATGAGTGACAAACTTTCTATAGAAATTAATACCTCCCATGAATCCCTTGAGGTCATGTGCATTGGAACGTGCTGACCATTGTGCCAAAGCCTGTACTTGAGAGGGATTTGGGGGAACCCTTGTGCTGTCAATAATAAATCCAAAATATTGAACTCATGTTTTTCCAAAATAGGATTTCTTCACTTTGAACTGAATTTAATGTGTTTGCAATAACTCAAGTATGTTGTGAACATGTTGAAGATGGTCTTCCCAAGATTTACTGAATACCAAAATATCATCAAGGTAAATGACTACAAACTTACCCAAGTGTGCCCTGAAAAAATCATTAATGAATCTCATAAAGGTGATTGGCGCATTGGTCAGTCCAAATGGCATGACCAAGCATTAAAATAGCCCAGACTTTATTTTGAAACCAATTTACCATGTGTTGAATGCATGCATGATAACTTGATGGTAACCTACATTCAAATCCATCTTTGTGAAGAAACAAACGCCATGTAAGTTCTCTAACATGTCCTTAATGCGGGGTAGGGGGTATCAGTTTTTAACGGTGGCTTTATTAATAGCCCGATAGTCTGTCACGAGGTGCCATTCAGAAGTATCCTTTTTGGAAATAATAAAAGTTGGAGATGCACATGGCAAGGATGAAGGTTGAATATGACCAAATATCAACAATTGTTCAATTTGGCATTCAATCTTAGTGGCCTCTCAAGGAGTGAAGCGATAAGATGGGGTGTTGGGTAAGGAAGCACCATGAATAAGACTGATTTTGTGTTCAATAGAGTGTGCTAGAGGTAGCTTTGGTGAAGACATCTACAAATTCTTGTAGTGGAGGAGCGATTGTAGGAGGGACCGGATTGATGAGGTTGACTTGCTTGATAGGGCGAACCAAGCACAAAGAAACACATTGGTTTAAATTGTCTTGCATAATGGGAGCTTTTCCAGTAGAAGGTTGGTTTGATGTGCTAGATGAGAATGTGAGAACATAGGTGCAGCTATCATGTTGCAAGTGGTATTGGTGATCTTTAGCATGATAATCAGCATGTCGGGCTTCTTGGTATGGAATGCCTAGTGACAAATCGTCACAATCGAGAGGAGAAACATCACATACCGCAGTATCATAGAAAACGCCAATAGAAAAGGTTACAACACATTGTTGGGAGATGGTAAGACGAGGACCATCATTTTGGACCCAACGAGCTAATAAGGTTGTGCATGTGGAGTAGTGGGAAGGCAAAGGTGTATTGTGAGGTGTGGGGGATGAGGCAGAGGCTATATTAGAAGAAACAAAGGGAGATGGACAATTTCTTGTAGGAATTTACAGGGTAAGTTCCTCAGATAGAACACTAGAGGACACCACTCACAAATAGATCATAGATCAATATACTAGTATTCTTGACGTGGTTAAAACCGTTAAAGAGGGAAACAATACACAACCTGAGCCAATGCAGCCACTTGAGGAAATTTATTAATAAAAGAATGAAAATTTACATAAGATTCTCTCATGAATGGTCACCTTGAAAATGACTCTCCATGCTCTTTAAATAGAGATCATGGCCCAATCAAGTGTTAAGCCATGGATCAAGTGTTGGTAATACTGAGGAGAGAATGAACCATCGGATCACTTCATGTCTAAAACATATTATGACCATCGGATTGTCAGTCACAAAAGTACATAGTAAAGAAACACACTTTACCTAACTCTATACTAGAGCAACTTATACTTGACTATTTTCTATGTGTCAGAATATCCTAACATCCCCCCTTAAGAACAACCTGGGATAGGATTGAAGGATGTACAAATATGACACAGTAGGAGAAGGAAGGAGGCATTCGATCCTATCCCCCCATAGTGACAACTTCCTGAACTCCAACCATAAATCAAAATTTAGTAAACTTCGCCTCTGTGAGAGCCTTTGTAAAGATGTCTGCAACTTGATCATCAGTTGAACAATATTGCACTTCAAGAACATGGTCATGAATGAGCTTTCTGATGAAGTGCATGTGTATTTCAATGTGTTTGTTGTGCTGATGTTGGACTAGATATTTGCATAGTTGAATGGCACTTTGATTATTGCACCAAAGTGTAGTTGGATGCTGCTACTAAAAGCTAAACTCTAACAAGATCTGACAAAGCCACAGGGCTTCCTTACAAGCTTCTATAATGCCACGATACTCTGCTTCTGCCGAAGAAAGATAAATGGTACTTTGTTTCTTGCAATCCCATGTAATAGGTCCAGAACCAAGAATGAAAACAGAACTTGCAGTAGACTATCGATCATCAGGGTCACTAGCCCGATCAGAATCAGTGAAACCAACCAATAGAGGACATGCTTCTGCATTGTAATGAATCCCAAATTGAATTGTACCTCGAACATAACGAAGTATTATTTTTAGTTGCTTTCCAATGAATTTCATGTGGGTTTTTCATAAACCAAGCAATAAGGCCAACAACAAAGGAAAGGTCAGGACGAGTGTGGGTCAGATACAAAATTTTTCCTACAAGCTAAAGGGATAAGGTAGCATCAACTTCAGGGAAAGTACAACTGACTGAAATTTTTGCTCTAGACTAAAAGGGAGAAGGGGCTGGTTTATAGTCTTCCATGAGAAAGTGGCATAGAAGATCACAAGCATACTTGGACTAGGAAAGGGAAATATCTTCCTTAGATTGCAAGACTTGAAGACCAAGAAAATAATGCAAATGTCCTAAGTTTGTCATTTCAAACTGCTTTTTAAGGCTAGAATTCCCATGGTTTATAAGGTTGGGATCACTACCAGTAAGGATAAGATCATAAACATAAATAATAAGAATGATAAGAGACTTACCGAATTTTTTGGTGTAAACAGTATTATCAGAATGACACCTCGAAAAGCCAGTATCTAAAAGAAGGCTATCCATTTTGGCATACCAAACCCAAGGGGCTTGCTTGAGGCCATAAAGGGATTTCTTAAGCCAACATACAAGGCTAGAGTGTATTTGTATAGATTTATTCATGCACGTCGCCATGGAAGAAGGAAAACTTAACATCCATCTGATGCACTTCCCATTTGAAAGAGGCAACGAGGGAAAGAACAAGGTGGATAGATTTCATTTTGGAAACAGGGGAGAAGGTTTCAATATAGTCAATGCCTTCAACTTGTGAAAAACACTTAGCAACAAGATGAGCTTTATGTTTATCAACTTTTCCATCTGGTCCAAACTTGGTTCTGTAAACCCATTTGCATCAAACAAGTCTTCATCTCTTTGGAAGAGGAACAAGATCCCATGCATCATTTTGCAATAATGAACGATATTCCTCATTCATAGTTGTGTCCCAATCTGGATGGCTTGAAGCTTCTAAAAAGGTGTTAGGATCATAACTCGCGGAAGCTTGAGCCAATAAAGAAGAGGCTCTATCGAACTGAAAATCTGTACGTCGTTGATCTATGGGATCACCTGCAAGAGCACCTACTACATCCCGAGTAGCATAAACCCATTTTGGAAGTTGAGGAGTTGAAGGAGTATCTTAAGAAGGTGGGGGAGGATTGTCTTCCTCTTTATCATCATCGGAAGAAGAAATGTTTTCAGAAATAGAAAGGATAGAGAGAGGTGGCACATCCACCGAACTAGGCTCGTAGGCTGATATATTTTCAAAAAACTTTACATCTCTTCTAATGATAACATTTTTGGACTTAAGTGGAATAAGTCTATATCCTTTGACATCTTCAGAATATGCAACAAAAATGCATTTTTTACTCTTAGGTTCTAAAGCTTTATGTTTCTCATCTGTAATATGGGCCCATGCTTCACTTCCAAAAATACAAAAGTGACTTACATCTAGTTTAATTGAGCTCCATGCTTCTCTTGGAGTGATATTCTTTAAAACCTTAGTAGGAGTGCAATTTACCATGTAATTTTCATTGTTAATTGCTTCTGCCAAAAAATTAAGACTAAGTCCTTTAGATTGAAGCATACAATTAGCCATTTCCTTTAAGGTGTGATTCTTCCTTTCAGCTACACCATTTTGTTGTGGAGAATATGGAACAATGTGTTGCATTTGAATTCCATGCTTAGTGCAAAAGTTTATGAATTTGTTGTTAACATATTCTCTGCCATTACCAGATCTTAGCTTAAGAATTTGATGTCTAGATTGTTTTTCAACAAAAGCCTTAAAGGCAAAGAACATGTTAAATACTTCACTCTTGAGTTTTAAGAAGTATACCCAAGTGCGTCTGGAGAAATCATCAATAAAAGCTAATAAATACTTGTAGCAAGAGAATGAAACAACTCAAAGTGAATAACATAAATCACTATGCACAAGTTGTATACGGGCTGAGGCATGCCAAGAGGCACAATTTTCAAAACTATCTCGATGATGTTTTTCGAGTACACATCTGGAACAAACACCATCTTTACAGGATACCATAGGAAGACCTGTCACCATATTTTCTTTACATATATTTTGAAGGGAGCAATAGTTTAAGTGAGCAAATCGCTCATGTCAAAGTTTTCTCACTTCATCATTATGAGCAACAAATACCAAGGGAATATTTGATGACCCAAAGTTGTTAAACTTATAAAACCTTGTAGAATCATCATAAATGTCAGTAGCTAAAATCTGTTTAGGATCTCTTAGGTCCTTAATTACAACATCGTGAAGTGAAAATTCAATGGTTTTACCTTCACCTGAATGAGTTATTTGATATACACATAGAAGGTTGTAGGATAAGGTTGGAACACATAATACATCATTAAATTGACCATTGTCTAAATGAACAGTTCCAGTCCCTACAACAATAAGAGATCTATCATCACCAACATATATATTTTTGGTGTTGCAATCATTTAAAGAAGAAAACATGGCTTTGTTTTTGGCCATGAGATAAGAAGGTCCATAATCAATTAGCCACTCATGAGAATGAGAAGAAGAAGATACATTTAGTGCATTACCATACCAAGATGCTTGACAACCACATGCAAAAAGTGATATTCCTAAAGATGAAGTTGAAGTTGAAGAGTGCTCCAAATGGATGTTATGCTTCTTCATTGTTGCTTCCAAGGCTTCGATCTTCTTAAAGCATTTGGATTCTAAGTGGCCATCTCGATTACAAAATCGGAAATGTCTATCAATCTTCTTCCCTTTGTTTTTATTTGCCTTATCATTTTATTGAAATGATTTTTCATTTTGAGATTGAAATTTCTTAGGACCCTTGTTTTGTTTAGGACCATTCTTTTTGGGATAATGCTTCTTAGGATTCTTTGAATTTGGTTGTTGTTGGGCAGCTAAGGCTTTATTAGAAGAGTTTCCAAGATTAAGAAGACAAAAATGTAAGATTTTTTCTTCTTCTCTTATTAAAAAATCACAAAAGACATCAAAAGAGGGGGGCTTGTAGTCTTGTCCTTGAGAAATAAAGGCTTCCCTGGTAGAATGGAAGGTGGAAACAAACACAGAGTAGGCCAGTCCCAACTTAGTAAGAATGGAATAGATAAGGATACCATCTTCTTTCTTAACCTTAATACCTTCCAAGAAAATTTAAAAGGGTCTTGAACTTGGACAAAAAAACTTCAATGGAAGAAAAATTATTGGGGTCCAACATAAGCAACTCATTTTCGAGTTGATGGGCTCTAATTTCATTTTTAATTCCAAAAACTCTAGTGAACTGTTTCATTGCTTCATTAGGAGTATCAAGTTATGCGATATCGAATCTAAGGTCTGGAGAAATAGACATCCCTATCAACCCACGTCCTTGATCTTGCCTTTTTTTCCATTTGGCTATCTTATCTTCATCTTTAGGTTTAGTTTCTTGTCATGAGGCTATTCTGTAAATACCTTTACTTCTAAGTAAATCCACAATGTTGGACCACCATAGGAAGTAGTTGGTGTTGTCAATAATAACTTAGTGTGGAATTTTCATTTTAACAAAAACTGAAGTTGTAGATGTTGAAACTAAGTGTTTCAATGGAAAAATCTCAAAAAATTAGGATGATTAAAAAAACACGGCTCTGAAAATGGCATTTGGATGATGAAGTTATGGCTTTTTGAAGAAAAGTTGTTGAACATGCCGATGAAGAGCATGAAGGTGCGGAAGTGAATGATAATGTTATATTTTTTTTAAATCCCCCGCATTTCCAAAGTTAATCTAATTAGCTCACTTAAAAAAAAAATATGACCCACTTTAATAAATAAGTGAAAATCACTTTTACAATGGTACTTTATGAGCTACCCACTAAATTGTAACTTAAATAAAAGATAAAAAGACTATATAATTTTAAGTGACTCACTTTTTATAATGGGTAAGAACACTTTTACATAAAGTTTTTTTAAAAACATAAGTTACATGTGTTTTTTGAAAAAGTAACTCAACAAAAAGAAATACTTGAACTCAAGACCTCTATTCTCATAAAGTAACTTTGGACCAAGTGAGCTATTTTAAAAGATTAGTAATTTTTGAAAAAGAAAAAGTTTTTTTTTTTTTTCTTTTAGTCATTGAAGCTTTGGATTGCGTGCTTGCTTGAGAAAACTCTTTTTTCCTACAAAACAGAAAACCACACAACCCAACATAGACATACAAAAAAACCAAACCTTATGGCTTATGGCTTGAAGTTAGCTTTCGCTAGAACTTAAATATTTTCCTCAATGTTTCTAATTTTCCGAGATCACACTAAGGTGCGGCGGAAAAGAGAATATACATGAGAAAAATCCTTTCTTTTTCTGATTTGCCCAGATCGTACAGAGTCGCAGAGAAAAGAGCATATACAGAAATGAAAAGTATAGATCCAGTAATAAAAAAATAGAGAGCTAAATAAACCAAAATAAACAGATATATGAATAACTAAAACTACAAATAAACATTATATACCTCAAGATCTTAAAGATGATGTAACTATGGCTACTAGAAACCTTTTCGTGTGAAATGAAAGGGGTTCTCACTGGAACAGATGCTCCTAACACATTATAGTAGTCCTCTCGACCCGAAAGCGGTTAGAAATAGTAGATCTAGGACATAACAGTTAGATGCAGTTGTACAAGCTTCGAATTTGGATCACCAACGAATGCGACCCTCAAATAGCTCCGATACCATATAAGAATTTACACGGTAAGTTTCTCAGATAGAACACAAGAGGATACTAGTCACAAAATGATCACATATCAATATGCCAGTATTCTTGAGGTGGTTAAAATCCTCAAAGAGGGAAACAGTGCACGACCTGAGCTAATGCGGCCACTTTAGACAATTTATTAATAAAAAAATTGAAAATTTACATAAGCTTCTTTCATGAATGGTCACCTTACAAATGACCCTCCATGCTCTTTAAAAAGAGATCATGGATCAATCAGGTGTTAAGCAACGGATCAAGTGTCGGTAATACTGAGGAGAGAATAAACTGTTAGATCACTTCATATCTAAAACATATCATGACCGTTGAATTGTAAGTTACAAAAGTACATGGTAAAGAAACACACTTTACCTAGCTCCATACTAGGCCAAGTAATACTTAACTATTTCCTATGTGTTGGAATATCCTAACATTTCTATCTTGAGGAGATCGGATTCGAGGACCCACTTTGTGTTCCATAGCTAGGGCCCGAATAAATGCCTTGTCTAATGAAGTATTATCAAACAAATCAACTTCTCAGAAAAAAGGCATTAGCAAACCATCATTAAATTTGATAATTAGTACTTCTTCTCGATCGGAGATATGGAGTTGAATGTGTAACTTACAGAAGACATCAATGTAAGTTGAATGTGTAACTTGCAGAAGACATCAATGTAAGCTTGCACTGATTGATTTGGTAGTTTTTGAAGTCGTAATGATTTAGCAAGGAGATTTCAGATATATCCTCAGGGATAGAAGCATTATATTGAGGTGTGGAAAAAGTTATCCCACGATGTGATAGGTGTTGATTTGGTCTCTGTTGGTTCTCCAAGTTTGACAACCAAGGACATATTCTCCAAATGAGTATCCCACCATGTTTGTGACAGGCCTTCCAATTGTACACCGGCGATTTGAAGTTTCATTTCCTCTTCCATCGTTGGACATGTTCTGAAATAGTTGGAGAGCCTATATAGCCAAGAATTTGCAACCTCACCATTCATTTGGCCTGAGAATCTAGGCAACTCAAAGCACGTATCGAGCTGCAATTTCCCAGAAGGGTGTCGTTGTTGCTACAATGTAATTAGCTCTTGAAGAGCCATGGCTAAGTCATGGACTGCGTAGCTCTTGAAGAGCCATGGTTAAGTCATAGACTAGTGGGTCTGCAGTTGAGAACTCGTGATGGGGAGGCATGATTTTCATCCATCGAATGGATTGAAGGCTATGAGCCTAATAAAAATTCTTGGAAGAGGTAGAATACCAATTGATCTACCAATAGTTCTGAAAATTTGATTCGGAGAATCACATAACAAAGAAAAAAAGATAGCATAACAATATCATCCTTTATTATGAGGGAGAGATGAGCATTTTATAAACAATACAAACATTCACCTTAATTTTAATTTTATAATTACAAAAGATATTGCATAAAAATCAAATACGTTATTAAATAAAACAAATACATCAACATGTTTCCTTCTTTCCTATTTTTTTTTAAGATATTTCGGTCTTTTCTATTCTTAAATGTTTCCAAAAAAAAACACGAATATTTTTTTTCTTGATTACCCAATCAGTTAGAAATTTATGATTCCTATGAATGTCTTAATCAGTTAGAAGTTTTTGATTTCTGTGCAGGTCTTAATTGCCCAGTTTTCCCTATGAATATATATCAATATCTTTTCCGAAGGCAAAGTCTTCAGAGACGATCGGATGGAAAAAGACAAAATCCTTTTCGCCAAATGAATCGAAGATGAATTAATGGGAACCTGGCAAGATTTCAGTGGCACCGACACCTCTGCGCGTTGACAAATATCAGTGTACTGTCATGGGTAAACATCGACAAGATGATGATTACATGGAAATAATTTTGAGAAAGGGAAAAGGAGGTTGAATCGGATTATCATAATTACCTGCAACTGAGTTATTTACATTTCATTGTCATCTTCAATATTATCATTATTACATAGAAAGGAAATGGACCACAATTAGAGAAAAATCCTAAACCTGATAATTCTTCATTGTCTTCTTCATTATTGATCAATAGAAAGTGGAGTGGTCCCAAAATAGAGTACTTTCTAACATCTGTAACTGTCAATGCATTTGATATATAGTTTTCTAACTCCTTCCTTCAAGATATCTTCTTCTTTCCCACCATCCTTTATCCACTCCAAGCGATTAAGCTTCAATTGAAGTGACCTGCTCTAATACCAATTGTTGGGAAGAATATTAAGGGGGAGGGGTGAATAAGTATTTTAAAACTCACTTAAACCTTTCAATTTCTACTATCATTAAGTCAAACAACGTATGTACATGACTGTGATGAAGGAAAACCATGTATATCTAGTTAACTAAATTTTTATATATTTCATCATTTGTTCTATGTTAACCAGTGTATCATTACTTTTTTAGCCTTTAATTAAAAAGTAATCATGAGTAATAATAAAATAAACCATCACACATAAGCAACAAAACAACACATGAGGACATCAAGATTTTAGGTGGAAACCTAATGTGGGAGAAAACCACCATTGTCATCATCTTTGTCTTCATCTTTTATTATAAAGGAAAAAATCATACAATCTTGTATTGGTGCATACTTATACCAGTACGCAGGCACCCACCTACAAAATGCTACAGCCTTCTCTCGTTCTCCAGCACCCACTAGAAGGGAGCTCCAACCCCCTCATATCATTTACCGACACCCACCAGAAAGGAGCTCCAACCCCCTTATCAGATTTACCAGCTACCACTAGAAGGAAGATTCAAATCCCTTAGTAAAGGCCCCAGCCCTCAGCAGCTATATGGACCACATTTAATAATATTTCATACTAGATACACCTAACTCACAACATCAAACCTATACGCCACTTTTCATCATATTTTTAGACTAGACCCACTACCATCATTTAAGCACAATACCAAATAACAATTCTGAAACCAATCACTATATCAAATCACTCAATAATTGAATCAACTTAATCACAAATGATATCACTGAATCTTAACCAATCAATACAATTTGATCAAACTAAATCAGGATGGAACATATCAATGCACAACTACTCATCAATAAGCTAAACATTTTTACCCATCATAAAAGCCAATTGTTGCTACTACAAACCCTAATCAACCATATGTCAGAATACATATGCTACTCTTCTCAGTCATACCCGCATATGTACACGCTTCCCCTTATGAGGACCTGCGTACAAATCTTAAAATACTGAACAAATGAGTCTAAATCATTGTCACACTGAATCAATCACTGAATCACATATTGAACCCATCACAGATCATTGAACGAGATACAAATCATCACACAATAGCGTCATCTCTACTCAATATATCATTCCATAAATAACTCAAGCCAACCAGAACTATCAAACACAGATTATCGTAATAGATACTTCATCAAAAAACAACAACAAACATAATTGAACTCATCATACATCATTAACAACTCATACTGAAAAACCCTAGCAGATGTACATGACTTATAAAGCACTTACACTCATGTATGCTCTTATCATTCACCACACTTGCGTACATATCTGTCCATATTGCATAATATATACGTGACTAGTCAAAAGAATATTCGCGTATGTATGCGACTTCTCAATTGCAAACCAATGTACAAATCTGTAACCACTTAATTGTACCCTTGTTGCACAACAAAACATCTGTCAAACCCAAATATCAACATACAAACGTTTACATAGACACATCATACTATCATCATCACAGATCTATCAAACCCTAAACAAATTATCTAATATGTAGTCATTTCATATCTATTAGATTTACTCCATCTCCATGCTCCCTGGTGCATACCTATTTCAAATCAAGTTATTCATAAATAATCCATCACATGCACACTTAACACTTTGGTCTCCATCTCCTTATATAGCTTAGGCCTTTCTAAATACCTTAGACTAATCCCTTAGTAATGTCGGTGGTATTCTTTGAGGGGATCAAATATCCATTATCACGCTCATTACTATAGCCCAATACCATGGTAAAGACCCTTGGTATTCATAATACTATGGTGCAGAAATTGTACGCGACTTCTCTTCATCATACCTGTGTATATACGCAGATTTTCTTCACAGGACATGCGTATACTTTCCTAAGCTTCACTTTTATCATGTTTATGTCTTTGAACTAATATTCCTTTGTCCATCTCACCTCTAACATCTACATAACCATCATGTTGACATCTTTATCAAATAGGTTTCCATCAACGAAAACCATTTTCCATTCTCAGTCACACTACATAAGCATCATGTTGACATCTTTATCAAGTAGGTTGCCATTAAGGACAACACATTATTTATAATGCCAAAAAAATATTCATCTTTCGACTCTTCAATAACGCCAAAAACATTCGCCACATGCACTTTACACAGTTACGTTTGACTTCACACAACAATGGATGATCACACATAATTTTAAAAGTGGATGATCGCACATAATCTTAAAAATTCTCTTAACACAGTGGGCTCCTTCCTCGCTAACATATTTCTAACCATGTCACAGGATGTGGATTTATATAATTGTGAGCACGGACAACACATTATTTATAATGCCAAAAAAATATTCATCTTTCGACTCTTCAATAATGCCAACAACATTCGCCACATGCACTTTACACAGTTATGTTTGACTTCAGACAACAATGGATGATCACACATAATTTTAAAAATGGATGATCGCACATAATTTTAAAAATTCTCTTAACGCAGTTGGCTCCTTCTTGCTAACATATTTCTAACCATGTCACAGGATGCGGATTTATATAATTGTGAGCATGCCAATAAGGTGCAAGTGGTGATGACTTTGTGGAGGCTCAATATAATATGTGAAGATCTTATTAGTCCCTGCCCTCCGGGCCTGGCAGGGACTATAGTAATCGGGTTTTAGCGATTGCATTAGTTCAACACAGGAATCGATAAATTTATTTTTACTTAAACCAAATTTTGACGATATGTCACATTAACCGATGCCATAAAATATGTTTGCCAATGCTTGTAACCAATCAAAGAAACGTTCATCTTATTTGGCCTCAGTACGAGGTATACCATCTGAAAAGTTAGGAAACTGTTCGGAAAGCAGTTGGGTTAATTAAAACAGTGTTGCCTCCCTGAACTAATGCTATCTTTGCGATAGCATTAGTTCCCCAAAATTTAATGCTATAATGGATATAATGGATATAAGCTAAAGCAAGTTCGCAAGTGTGCATGCATGTTGTTGTTGAGGTGCCCATCGTTGAAGTTGGCAGCTGGTGTGGAGCATATGTGCTGTCGAGCATAGGGGCGGTGATCGCATCTTGATAAGAGGAGAGCTTGAATGCTTGAATAAGGGGAAAGCTTCCGACCTGCGTGGGAGTCTGCCATGCCTGCAAGTTGATCGAATGCGTGAAAGAAATGCCGCTATCTGCTGTGGGTGGAGATGTTGGTTCAACTACAGAACGCATATTCTCCAGTCCAGGATCACACTGTTCCTCTTCTACAGACAGAGAGGTCAAACCTGCACAGGTGATGATTTTAGTCCTGCAATAAAATCTAGAATAGAATCATCTTAAAATCTAGAATAGAATCATCTTAATCTATGGATAAGAGACTCAAATTTGTCTGTGTCTGTCTTTAATATTTCTTCCCTTTCCTCTGCATTACATGAAAGTATACTGATGACCTTGGCACACACATTTAAATGGCTTTACCATAATTTAACATTGAAAGAAAGAATAGAGAATTTTTGGTAACTTTACCAGCAATTGAGCTCTTGAGGTTACGGTATTAAAATCTAAGAAGACGTCGTTGGGCCATACTCTGATTCTCATCTTCTTGTTCTTTTCTACCAGGCCCATTGTTCTTTTGTTCTGAACCTTGTCCACCCCGAGAAGAATGTTGCAATCTCTGAACACACCCTCCATTCATCTTCCCTGATTTCAAATAAAAACGATCATCAAATAGATCGCATTAGTATAAAAATTGACTCAAACACTTTCTACAGAATGCTGGAATACTCATTAATTATGCAAAAATTTCAGTCTCACAATGTCATATTTTATGTTATAATTGCTACAAGTTAGAATACTCATTACAGTTACAAGCTGCTATTTCATTTACATATTCTAAATTCTATCCTTGTCTGACAAAAATTGTCCCTTCGTTTTTGCAGACACAGATTCAATAACCATGCAAAACCGATTTTCAATCTAATTAAGAAACTCGAACTCCATTCTCTAACTCTTTTAGATCTGCCGAGCTGGCCATTTACTGCGTGCAGAAACGCTGCCGCAGTTAACAACAACTCACTTATCTGTCATTTAAGACAGTCCACAGTACTCAATATCTGCAAGCGTTGAAACTTAAAATTGCGAAACAAATCTTGCCAAATTTCAATCAAAATTAAGTCGCAAAGTTACCTGAAATAAGACCGTTCTGTAGTATCATTACTATTGCCCACATGGTGACTCGGTCAAAAAGTGGCATTTGGAAACCAAAGGAAATTCAAGAAAATTTGCCAAGAAAATCTCAAATTCACACTAAAAACATGGAAATCATGAGAAATTTGAAGGGAGAAGAGTCTCTAGCTACTCGATTTCGATTTTGTACTTAGATTTGGGCGGATAGCACTTGTTGTTGTCTCTAAAACCATAGTTGACCCGCCGCAGGCCTGGGCTCTCGAATCTCCGACACCCATTTACCCCAAGACCGCATTCTCAGGCCTCTGTAAACAGGGTGCCGCTTTCCATGAACTCCCAGCTCCCGCTGTTTATCTCCATTACTGACTGTGGACTCCTCTTCGCTAGAATCTTGTGCATTGTTACTTTCCGCTGAACATGTTGTATGCACGAACGATTATCAGTTTATTCATCAGTAATTGCATTATTATGATGCATATAATTGTTGTCTCACTCTGTTCGAATGTTGTATGCACGCACGATTATTGACTTAAACATACTGTAGTCGCTACAACAATTCGGACCATTGTGAGAGGTTTTCAAACTGCGACTGGTCAGATCATAACTTGCCAATTTACCCAATTCTTTCTTGTGGCATCTGTCCATTGCCAACCAAATCTGCCACTGGGCTAATATCTTTAGAGAATGTCAACCACCAGAATTCTTACATTCAAAGCCTGTAATGGCCCTTGCAAGACCAAAATTTTGAATCCACCCCCCGCAATCAGAGGCAATTCTCTCCAACCAACAACAAAATGTAGTAAAATTTTCAAATTTTGCAAGTCACAGAGAGTGAGACTCTTAATTGCGTCCTCAGAACCCGAAAGTCCGATTTTTAACAAACCCAAAATAGCCAATACTCTGATTTGCCTATGAACCAATTAAAATCAATAAAACATCAAAATAAAATGTTATGAAATGATCAACCAGTGTTAAATTTCCAGTAACCAAAAGGGTTTTCTCCCAACTTCATTCCCTGGCGAAATCTTCAAAATCCTGCATTCAAATCCTGGCATTCAACAAACCCCAATTCAATGCATTCAACATTCTCCTCTTATGCAGGCAGATTTTTTGAACCCACATCACATGTTGTTCTATTGGAACTATAGAAGTGTAGCTCTGGCAAATTGAGCCAATTTTCAGAAAGAATTGGGCATGAGAAACCTGTGATCGAAACAAGATTTTGAGTAACGCGATTTTAATATATCTCTAATTACACGACGCATAGAATTTTGCAAATGGATAGTCTAAGCTCACTGTTTCAAAACCCAGAAATGAAAACTAGGGACGGGATACCACGCGGATGGTAATATGCCCGAACCAACAGGAAATGCAGATAGAGACAAAACCTTAGGACTCACTAAGTTACCTGGAACAAGTATCCATACCCTGTACTGGCAATAAAGACGTACCAGATTTAATTTCCTCCACAGTGCGTTCCAATCCTCCAATTCACCGTCATCTGGTTCACTATTTCTATTTCTACGACCTCGTTTCTTTGTCGTCTTTTGAACTAGAAAACATTGATTAGTAGCTGCAACCAATTCCTCCGAGATCAGGCTTGCTGTAAAAGGGTCCGGTGGGAAGACCTGGGCGCGACGGAGTTGAAATACTCGAGCCGTAGATGGGTAACGAGTTACCTGAAGGAACTTCAGTCCAGGTTGCGAAATGGAGGAGTTCGATAACAACAGCAGGCTATTCGTGAGGCAAAGGCATTAACCAGCAGCAGGTCTACCTTCCGCGGGCTATAGCGCTCTTCGGGGTGGATACGTACACCAGTACTCTGGAGGGGCACGTGTAATGCATGCAGGTTGTTTGTTTGAATGACCGCCACGGAGTGTTCATGGTTCAGTTATATAACTTAGTAACATTCCTCGCATATGTCTTCAACTTCAGTTATCGTTGACTTTAATATCTGACCTATAATTTAAATATTCAGATTCAGGCGTCTACAACACTCAGCAAATCAGTGTCCAACCAACGCTGCGTGCACTTTTTCTAAGTTATTGAAACATCAGATTTATTCATTTGTAATGAAAAAATGTTTTTAATGAACAATGACCAAAACAGATCCAGGGCCTTTTTGAATAGCTTTTTTGCTTGGGTTAGCAGGTATAAAAACCAGTGATACCTAGAATATCCCTCACGGTTGACAAGTGCTTGATTTGTTCGTAAAAACAGAAAATTGAGACTGAATCCAGAATGCAAGTCCCTGCTGAATAGTCATTGTCCCATCTTTACCAACACAAGGGTTCTTCGAAAAATACGTATATGCCTCGTCTGCTGCAACAGAGTTACACAATGGATTCGCAACAGATGATGCTACGTGATAAACAAAGAGACCGTTCTCGTATGCATGTGCGGCCATAGCTACGATCATTGTGTTTACAACCATATCTGCGGGAATCTGTTAATCATCAAACGAACAATATCAAATCTAAATACTAAGCAGTCTATGTATTTACAAACAACAACATAGGCAGGAGACCTTATGAGTTCTACCCACATTTGGACACAAGCAAGAAGTCCAATCTCAAGTATATTAGAAACAGACAACAAATGTTTATCAATATTATGTTTATGTTTGACTTGTGCTTTACCTGACTAGTTAGCTGGGTGCTTCGAAAAATACTTATATGCCTCGTCTGCTGCAACAGAGTTACGCAATGGATTCGCAACAAATTATGCTACATGATAAACAAAGAGACCGTTCTCATATGCATCTGCGGCCATAGCTATGATCATTGCGTTTACAACCATATCTGCGAGAATCTGTTAATCATCAAACGAACAATATCAAATCTAAATACTAAGCGAGCACGCCTCCTCGTCTGCTGCAACAGAGTTACGCAATGGATTCGCAACAGATGATGCTACGTGATAAACAAAGAGACCATTCTCGTATGCATCTGCGGCCATAGCTACGATCATTGTGTTTACAACCATATCTGCGGGAATCTGTTAATCATCAAACGAACAATATCAAATCTAAATACTAAGCGAGCACGCCTCATATAGCCTATGCAGCTAGCCGGCGGGGCAGCTAGTGCCCATGCAGCTAACCAGCTTAGGGCAGGGACTAGCTGCCCCGCAGCACCTCTTGTTTTCTTTAATACGGTTGTTTTCTTTAATACCAGGTTCTACAAACAATGAGCTACAAGTCTTTCACACATCTTCGGTACTCTGGACTTGTTAATGGCATATGCCAACCGTATGTCCACAAAGACGATTTGTTCCTCCTCACTAGTGATGAAAACAATGCAATAAATTTCATGCAATGTTTCATACAAGAAACGACTACTCTCACACTCAATATTTCATAGTGGAAACAATAACTCTCAAACCTGTGCACTCGACCTTTCATACCAGAAATGACAGCTCGTATCCTAGAATCTTATACCAATTGAAGGGAAGAGCACACAACACTTTGATACTAATTGAAAGTCACAAAACACAAAACTCAATAACACAACAAAAGACAACTACGACTGTTAAATTAAACAAAAACTAGACATGAAATAACATAACACTAAAATGTCAAAGCAGCTACAGCTGCGTGCAACACTAATTGTGCATTCATATTGGGCATCTCTTCTACGCTTCATCTATAGTTGAAAGAGTGAGGGTGGTGATGCCTCTTCAAAGCTCAATAGGTTAAGGCAGTTGAAAAGGTGAGACGTTGTTCGACGGTGAGGCGGTGCGTTGGTGAAATGAAAAGCAAACATAATTATCTCCAACAATTTGGAGATGGGGAGTGAAAGATAACTTCCAGATGACTAGAAAATCATCCATGAAATAAACTCTATAGATTGTGCTTTTAAGAGGTTGTTACAGTGTTCACTAATCACAATTATAAATACCGGCCCATAGAAAGAATTCATGAAAAGTTTGTTAAAAGCCTCGAATCAATTAGCTACAAAGTTTCTAAATATTTTAAATGAAGTTAATAAATTGTAATTAACTATAAAACATTCATTTAATAGTTAAATATAATATCAACATACTCATGATAATTTAATATTTATGATTAAAATATAAATACTAACCTAACTTTATATATAATTTAATTATTAAATTTTAAAAATACTAAATATTATTATATAAACTATAACATTTTTTACATACGGAAAATTAGATTATAAAAACTTTTATTAAATTATTTATAAAAGTTTAGTTTTTCAATAAATAAACTACCCGACATTTGAAATATCATATAAACTTAACCAAATAAAATAATTAATTCTAAAATAATTTTATAATATTATTCCAAATATATCATAGGACTTAAAAAAATCAATCATTTAAAGTTATGAATAACACAACAACGTGGCATATTCAAATATGTTCCATTTTTATAAATAGATATATAATAATATTTACATTAACTTTTTAATTAAAATTTAAATTAAGAAAATCATATAAGCTTAACCACATAAAATAATAATTCTAAAATAATTTTAAATAATTATTCCAAATCTATCATGGACGTAAAAACAATCATCATTTAAAGTTATGAATAACACAACAACGTGGCATATTCAAATATGTTCCATTTTTAATAAATAAATATATAATAATATTTATATTAATTTTTTTAATTAAGATTTAAATTAATTTAGTTATTGTGTTGATAGGTACGTTTTACAGCTTAGTTTTTGTGCTTAATTTGGAAATGAGCTATGTTATTTCTAAAATAAAAATAAAATATTTTTGAAATAATAACCATATTTATTATTTAATAAAAAAAATCGAAAGTGAATAAAAATATTTAGTTAATTTTAATGAAAAATACTATAACACATTAATTATTTTATTCTCATTATATTTATATTCACTCAGTTACTCAGTTACTTACTGATATCATAATTAGAAATGATAAAAATATTTTGTTTCCACTCTCAAAACCATTAAAAAAACATAAATAATTAAATTCCATTTTAAAGAAAATGTATGTGATATATTTATGCGTTTTTCAATATATTCCTCATATAACATTTAAATCATCTGATGTAGTATATTTGTTATTTAATATATTTATTATTTCAATTTTTTTATCACTGAACATTGTTACATATTAAGTGTTATTATTTGTATTTTTAATCATGTAAATTGCATACTATAAATTTCATCCCAAACTTCTATATAATAAGGATAATATGAAAATGTCATATAACTCTTCGCAAGTGGAATTAGCTTAAATTTATCTAACTTCTAATCTATCAAGCACCTACAGGGAATAAATCTTTCGAGGTGCAAAGTTTTCCTCATGTTCCACACTCCAAAGAGAAGGATTGCACCACGATGGATTTGATTTAGCTAAGTACATGATAGATCCTGAGATATCCATCGAGGTGCAAACATTTCCTGAAGTTCTACACTCGAAAGAGAAAGAGAAGGATTGCACTACGGTGGATTTGATTCCTCTAGGCCCATGATAGATCCTGAGATGTATCTACCCAGGTAATTAGAAAAACTATTAATGTGTCAAATGACAATCGAGAATAATATGAACATAAAAAACTAATTAAATATATTTGTAATTTATAGTTTAATTATTAAATTTAAATATATTTATAACTCAAAATTATTTATTGGCTCAATTGTTATAACTCAAATGCCAATTTGGATTTCAACAATACTACTCTATAACTGAACTACTAACTATAACTTCTAAGTGCTACATTTTTGTAAACATGAATAAATCTATATGATTAAAACTTCACCTTTTTTACCATGTAACACTTCATGATTTATAAAAAACCCCAATTAACCGAAGTTAAAAACTTAATGTATTAGATATTTAATATATTTAATTTAATTCAAATAATACATTTATTAAAATTTATATTCAATAAAAAAAAAAATTAATAATTTAATTATGTTTTTATTTTTATCTATAATTCAATTTTTAAAACTTAATTATTCATTAATTCTATGTAGAAATTTAAAGAACAATAAATCTTGAATCTATAGGTTACTTTTTCGAATCTTTAAATATTATTTTAAATTACTAAAGAAATTAATAAATTAAATATAAATTTTAAATATTTAAAATACGTATTTCAATTTCAATTAATTTAAAATCAATTTTAAATATTAATTTAAAATTTAAACATACATATTTCTAATATTCAAGTAAATTTAAATCAAATTTTAATATAATTTAAAATTTAAACATACAATTTTAACATTAATTAATTTAAATCCAACATAGTTAACAAACCATTTATATTATTTTAATAGATATGTTGGTTTTAAAATTTCAAAAAATTTCAAAACTAAGTACATTAAATTTAAATATATTTTTAAATTTTAAAGCATTAGCATTCTTATTCTTGTTTTTAAAAATAATTGTGAAGGGAGTGAACCAAAGTATGATTCGCAATTTCAATTTGTCCATGTAAAAGGCAACAGAGAAACAAAGTTGCCAACCCAACAAAGACCAAAGAGTATCCCAAAATGTATGGAGAAAACAAGAGTTACGATCAGAAATAATGCTACTTGGCAAACCAAAAAGTAGCCAAAAATGTTGGAAGAAGAGATCTGCAGTCTAAGCAGTTGAGGTAGTCTTATGACAAGGAATAAAGATAGCCATCTTGGATAAATGGCATACCATTACCAAAATAGCATCATGTTTGCGGAAAGTAGTAGGAAGACCACTTAAAAATTCCTTGGAAATGGATTCCCAAGGACGGGAGGGAATTGGTAATGGTTGATACAAACCATACTTACAATTTGAGGGATTGCTTTGTGAACAAAGAGAACATGCACAAATGAATTTTTCCTCTTGCTTGGGTAGTTGGTTAAGTTTATACAACCAACCATCACGAATGGTATAATCAAGAAAGGGCATTTGGTTGATGATTGTAGGTTGTTGCAAAGCTTCCCATATCTCCCCTAAGACCAAATATGTGGCATACATATCTTTACAGGAATCGTATGCAGCACAACGCACCTCTAGAATGTGTAGGACCTGAGTAGGTGGTCGACTTAACAAATCAACCATTTTATTTACTACCCCCTTCTTAAATTTAATACTAGAGGGAATTGTTGAATGTAAGAAGCCCACCTTAGATGGTTTTGCTCTTGAATCTTCTGTTGTGAGTTGATGAAGATCAGTGGATGATGATCTGTATGGAAAATGGTATCTTTGCCAAGAATGTAATGGTGCCACTGCTTCAAATCTTACACTAAACTATATAATTCCTTATCATATGTGCTGTACATGAGCTTAGCATCTGCAAGAACCTCATAATGGTATGCTATAGGGTGGCCTCCCTGTTTAAGAACAACCCCAATGGCGAATTTAGGGGCATGAGTTTCTAGCTCCAATGGTTGATTCTTATCTCGCAAGCGAAGAACAGGGACCGAGCATATTGCATTCTTGAGTAAAAAAAATTGGCGCTCATATTCGACATCCCAAATAAACTTTGCATGATTTGATAATTGGTGCAAAGGATGAACCAACTGTGAGAAATGAGTGACAAACTTTCTATAGAAATTAATACCTCCCATGAATCCCTTGAAGTCATGTGCATTGGAACGTGTTGACCATTGTGCCAAAGCCTGTACTTGTGATCTGATAATTACCCTAAGAGTGACATTAGTTGAAGATTTAATAAACAAATGTATTACAAACTCATGTGCTGGTGTGTGTTCTGTGTTATTTAAGCAACGGATCGATCAAATTGCCAACACACAAACATTTAAATGGAAAGACAGTAGAGAAATACAGTAAGCAACACGAAGACACAAGAATTTGGATAAGGAGTTCACCCTATTCTCCAGGGCTACATCTCCGGTCCAGCTTTCAATGGTGGCCTTATTTTATTGTGTCTCTAAGCAGAGAATTACAATGTAGGGACTCAATGTGAGTTCTCCTGAAGTAAGTTCGTAGGGTGTTTCTTAGATTCCCCAAGCTACTGGAGTACACTGACTCTTCTTCTTCCTGCCACCTCTATGACCTTCTGGTCTACAATGAAAAGAGCCAAATATGGTGCTCAATCCCGGATAGATATCTCTATGGGATGGCTTGAATCTTCAAGCTTTCTGGTGCTCGATGCTGCGTCTGGTCAGCTCGACCCTCTGTCTCCTTTTGCTTTCGCTTTACTGTTCTCTGTGTTCCGTCCTCCTCTCGGGATTCTAGTCTCTCTGTCTTCTCCCTTCGTCTCTCAGACTATTCTCCAACTTGACTATGTATTTTTTTGTTGTTCATGGCTTTGAAGCCATTCGTTCCCATGCCTGTTCGTTTCCCTTCCACCTCTATCGATTCACCTTCTGTAACTGCACTTAGAGTTCCCTGTTTGGCGTCATCATGAATGCTTAGGAAGTGGCCACATGTCCTCCTCTAAACGGCACCAGCCTACTTCATCGGTTTGTTTCTTCAGTTACGTCGTGGATGCGTTCTTCCTCCACTGTGGTGGTCAAACGAATTCCAAATCCTTCTAAAACGTGGTGTATTCCCTTGTTAATTCCACTTCCTCCATCGGGCACGATCTTAGCCGTCTAATTTGGGTCCGCCAGATCCAATGCCATATGCACGTTTTGCGCAGTTGACTTGCTCGACCTTTAGCACACGATCAACGATGATTTTCTCTCACCTCTACTTGCCACGCGTTAATCGATGTATGGAATCGCCTCGCTCAAGTTCGAAACCTCTTACCATTTGAGGGAACCCTGATCAAAACCGTAGATTTCCAAACCACGGGTCCTGCCTTTGTATGTTTAGCACTTTTTCCTTTTCCGCCCGCGGTTCTTTGGCTTCCCTTGCGTCCATGTGCTCGGGCTTCCTCCTTCATAGCCCTGTTCACCTAATCGTGCATCAAAATCCACCTCTGTTTCCCGATCCAGGGCTCCCAGGGGCTAATTTGAACTCCTGTGTAGGCTCCATGGGCCTCGGTCAGCGCTCTTTGACCGAGGTCCTCATCGTTCCACATTGGCTTCCATTGCCATTGGTTTAGAGTGTTTCTGTTCTCTGTTTTGAATTCTTTAGAGATTTGTCCTGACCTGATTCAGTCATGGTTCTTTGATAGTCTTCTATGGATCCAATTTGGATCAACTTGAGAGGGATATGGGGGAACCCTTTTGCTATCAATAATAAATCCCAAATATTGAACTCATGTTTTTCCAAAATAGGATTTCTTCTCTTTGACTTGAAATTAATGTGTTCGCAATAACTCAAGTATGTTGTGAACATGTTGAAGATGGTCTTCCCAAGATTTACTAAATACCAAAATATCATCAAGGTAAATGACTACAAACTTACCCAAGTGTGCCCTGAAAACATCATTAATGAATCTCATAAAGGTGATCGGTGCATTGGTCAGTCCAAATGGCATAACCAACCATTAAAATAGCCCAAAATTTATTTTGAAATAAATTTACCATGTTTCGAATGCATGCATGAGAACTTGATGGTAACCTTCATTCAAATCCATCTTTGTGAAGAAACAAACGCCATATAAGTTGTCTAACAAATCCTTAAAGCAGGGTAGGGGGTATTGGTTTTTAACAATGGCTTTATTAATGGCCTGGTAGTCTGTCACGAGGGGCCATTCAAAAGTATCCTTTTTGGAAATAATAAAAGTTGGAGATGCACATGGCAAGGATGAAGGTTGAATATGACCAAATATCAACAATTGTTCAATTTGGCATTCAATCTCAGTGGCCTCTGAAGGAGCGAAGCGATAAGATGGGGTGTTGGGTAAGGAAGCACCAAACATAAGATTGATTTTGTGTTCAATAGAATGTGCTAGAGGTAGCTTTGATGAAGAAATTTGAAAATTCTTGTAGTAGAGGAACGATTGTAGGAGGGACTGGATTGATGAGGTTGACTTGCTTGACAGGGGGAACCAAGCACAAAGAAACACACTGGTTTAAATTGTCTTGCATAATGGGAGCTTTGGCAGTAGAAGGTTGGTTTGATGTGCTAGATGAGGATGTGAGAACATAGGTGCAGCTATCATGTTGCAACTGGTATTGGTGATCTTTAGCATGATAATCAGCATGTCAGGCTTCCTGGTATGGAATGCCTAGTGAAAAATCGACACAATCGAGAGGAGAAACATCACATACCACAGTATCATAGAAAAGGCCAATAGAAAAGGTTACAACACATTGTTGGGAGATGGTAAGATGAGGACCATCATTTTGGACCCAACGAGCTAATAAGGTTGTGGGTGTGGAGTAGTGTGAAGGCAAAGGCATATTGTGAGGTGTGGGGAATGAGGCAGAGGCTATATTAGAAGAAACAAAGGGAGATGGACCATTTCTTGTAGGAATTTATAGGATAAGTTCCTCAGATAGAACACTAGAGGACACCACTCACAAATGGATCACATATCAATACACTAGTATTCTTAACGTGGTTAAAACCCTCAAAGAGGGAAACAATGCATGGACTGAGCCAATGCAACCACTTCAGGAACTTTATTAATAAAAGAATGAAAATTTACATAAGATTCTCTCATGAATGGTCACCTTGAAAATG
The DNA here is from genome assembly GCA_000404065.3 of Pinus taeda. NCBI lineage: Eukaryota > Viridiplantae > Streptophyta > Pinopsida > Pinales > Pinaceae > Pinus > Pinus taeda. Next base: position 107,171 of record APFE031452611.1, read on the forward strand.
ACCCTCCACGCTCTTTAAATACAGATCATGGACCAATCAGGTGCTAAGCCATGGATCAAGTGTCGGTAATACCGAGGAGAGAATGAACCATCGGATCACTTCATTTTTTTTGTCTTTGAGGTTTCTGCGAGTCTCATGATTATGTAGATTATCTTCTAGATGCATCGCATTAGGTTTCTTTTTTATCGACGTTTCGAACCAACAACGATGGTTCATCTTCAGGATGTGAAAGATTATTGAAAGACTGGTCTCATTTTTCCAAATATATGGAGATGTATGAGATGCTTAGCCAACAGATATTAGAATTTATTAAATTATTTTTAAATTGTTCTATCTGTTTTAAAATTGTGATAGAATTAATTTAATTATTTTCTTATGTTTTGTAAATTTAATTGTATTTTTGTGATATTTAGGGATTTTAAAATTATTATAGAATTATTATTTATTTCATTAGGGTTATGGTTATATTAATTATATCTGTATTAATTACTTTTTATTTTAATTATATTTATTTTAATTAATTATAAATTTTAATTGTTGTAATTATATTTGTTTCAATTTATTTATTAATTATTTATTAATTTTCATGTGTAGAACATATCGTGACTGTCGGATTGTCAGTTACAAAAGTACATAGTAAAGAAACACACTTTACCTAACTCTATACTAGAGCAAGTTATACTTAACTATTTCCTATGTGTTAGAATATCATAACATCCCCCCTTAAGAACAACTTGGGATAGGATTGAAGGATGTACAAATATGACACAATAGGAGAAGGAAGGAGGCATTAGATCCTATCCCCCCTTAGTGACAACTTCCTCAACTCCAACCATAAATTTAAGTTTAGTAAACTTCACCTTTGTGAGAGCCTTTGTAAAGATGTCTGCAACTTGATCATCGGTTGAACAATATTGCACTTCAAGAACATGGTCATGAATGAGCTTTCTGATGAAGCACATGTGTATTTCAATGTGTTCGTTGTGCTGATGTTGGACTAGATCTTTGCATAGTTGAATGGAACTTTGATTATTGCACCAAAGTGTAGTCGGATGTTGCTGCTAAAAGCCAAACTTTGATAGGATCTGACAAAGCAATAGGGCTTCCTTACTAGCTTCTACAACGCCATGATACTATGCATTTTCCAAAGAAAGATAAATGGTACTTTGTTTCTTGCAATCCCATGTAATAGGTCCAGAACCAAGAGTGAAAACATAACCTGCAGTAGACTTCTGATCATCAGAGTCACCAGCCCAATTGGAATCAGTGAAACCAACCAATAGAGGATATGCTTCTGCATTGTAATGAATCCCAAACTAAATTGTACCTTGAACATAACGAAGTATCCTTTTAGTTTCTTTCCAATGACTTTCATGTGGGTTTTGCATAAACCAAGAAATAAGGCCAACAACAAAGGAAAGGTCAGGATGAGTGTGGGTCAGATACAAAATTTTTCCTACAAACTGAAGGGATAAGGTAGCATCAACTTCATGGGAAGTACAAGTGACTGAAATTTTGGCTCTAGACTACAAGGGAGAAGGGGCTGGTGTACAGTCTTCCATGTGAAAGTGGTGTAGAAGATCACAAGCATACTTGGTTTGGGAAAGGGAAATATCTTCCTTGGATTGCAAGACTTGAAGACCAAGAAAATAATGCAAATGTCCTAAGTTTGTCATTTCAAACTTCTTTTTAAGGCTGGACTTCACATGGCTTATAAGGTTGGGATCACTACCAGTAAGGATAAGATCATAAACATAAATAACAAGAATGATAAGAGACTTACCGACTTTCTTGGTGTAGACAATATTATCAGAATGACACCTAGAAAAACGAGTATCTAAAAGAAAGCTATCAATTTTTGCATACCAAACCTAAGGGGATTGCTTGAGACCATAAAGGGATTTCTTAAGCTGACATACAAGGCTACAGTCTATTTGTATAAAGCCAGGAGGTTGTTCCATATATATTTCTTCATGTACGTCCCCATGCAAGAAGGCAAATTTAACATCCATCTGATGGACTTCCCATTTGAAAGAGGTAGCGAGGGAAAGAACAAGGTAGATAGATTTCATTTTGGCAAGAGGCGAGAAGGTTTCAATATAGTCAATGCCTTCAACTTGTGAAAAACCCTTAGCAACAAGATGAGCTTTATGTTTATCAACTTTTCCATCTAGTCCAAACTTGGTTCTGTAAACCCATTTGCATCGAACAAGTCTTCGTCTCTTTGGAAGAGGAACAAGATCCCATGCATCATTTGCCAATAATGAACGATATTCCTAATTCATAGCTGCGTCCCAATCTGGATGGCCCGAAGCTTCTGCAAAGGTGTCAGGATCATAATTCACTAAAGTTTGAGCCAGTAAAGAAGAGGTTCTATCGAACTAAGAATGTGTACGTCATTGATCTGTAGGATCACCTGCAAGAGTGCCTGCTACATCCCAAGTAGCATAAACCCATTTTGGAAGTTGAGGAGTTGAAGGAGGATCTTAAGAAGGTGGGGGAGGATTTTCATCCTTGTTGTCATCATCAGAAGAATAAATGTTTTCAGAAGTAGAAAGGATAGAGAAAGGTGGCACATCCACCAAACTAGGCTCGTAGGCCGATATATTTTCAGCAAACTTTACATCTCTTCTAATGATAACATATTTGGACTTAAGTGGAATAAGTCTATATCCTTTGACATCTTCAAAATATCCAACAAAAACGCATTTTTCACTCTTAGGTTCTAAAGCTTTATGTTTCTCATCTATAATATGGGCCCATGCTTCACTTCCAAAAATACAAAAGTGACTTACATCTAGTTTAATTGAGCTCCATTCTTCTTCTGGAGTGATATTCTCTAAAACCTTAGTAGGAGTGTGATTTACTATGTAATTTTCATTGTTAATTACTTCTGCCCAAAAATTAAGACCAAGTCCTTTAGATTGAAGCATACAATTAGCCATTTCCTTTAAGGTGCGATTCTTCCTTTCAGCTACACCATTTTGTTGGAGTATATGGAATAATGTGTTGCATTTGAATTCCATGCTTAGTGCAAAAGTTTATGAATTTTTTGTTAACATATTCTCCGCCATTACCAGATCTTAGCTTAAGAATTTGATGTCTAGATTATTTTTCAACAAAGACCTTAAAGGCCAAGAACATGTTAAATACTTCACTCTTGAGTTTTAAGAAGTATACCCAAGTGTGTCTGGAGAAATCATCAATGAAAGCTAAGAAATACTTGTAGCAAGAGAATGAAACAAATGGAAGTGGATCACATAAATTACTATTCATAAGTTGTAAAGGGGCTGGGGCATGCCAAGAGGCACAGTTTTCAAAACTATCTCGATGATGTTTTCTGAGTACACATCCGAAACAAACACCATCTTTGTAGGATACCATAGGAAGACTTGTCACCATATTTTCTTTACATATATTTTGAAGGGAGCGATAGTTTAAGTGAGCAAATCGCTTATGTCAAAGTTTTCTCACTTCATCATTATGAGCAACAAATACCAAGGGAATATTTGATGACCCAAAGTTGTTAAAGTTATACAACCTTGTAGAATCATCATAAATGTCAGTAGATAAAATCTGTTTAGGGTCTCATAGGTCCTTAATCACAACATTGTGAAGTGAAAATTCAATGGTTTTACCTTCACCTGAATGAGTTATGTGATATAAGGATAGAAGGTTGTAGGATAAGGTTGGAACACATAATACATCATTAAATTGACCATTGTCTAGATGAACAGTTCCAATCCCTACAGCACTAAGAGATCTATCATCACCAACATATATATTTTTGGTGTTACAATCATTTAAAGAAGAAAACATGGCTTTGTTTTTGGCCATGTGATAAGAAGCTCCAGAATCAATGAGCCACTCATGAGAATGAGAAGAAGAAGATATATTTAGTGCATAACCAGACCGAAATGCTTGACAACCACATGCAGAAAGTGATATTCCTAAAGATGAAGTTGAAGTTGAAGAGTGCTCCAAATGGATGTTATGCTTCTTCATTGTTGCTTCCAAGGCTTCCATCTTCTTAAAGCATTTGGATTCTAAGTGGCCATCTCGATTACAAAAGTGGCAATGTCTATCAGCCTTCTTCCCTTTGTCTTTATTTGCCTTATCATTTTGTTGAAATGATTTTTTTATTTTGAGATTAAAATTTGTTTAGGACCATTCTTTTTTGGATACTGATTCTTAGGATTCTTTGAATTTGGTTGTTGTTGGGCGGCTAAGGCTTTACTAGAAGAGTTTCCAAGATTAAGAAGACTAACATGTAAGAGTTTTTCTTGTTCTCTTATTAAAAAATCACAAAAGACATCAAAAGAGGGGGGCTTGTAGTCTTGTCCTTGAGAAATAAAAGCTTCCTTAGTAGAATGGAAGGTGAAAACAAACACAGAGTAGGCTGGTCCCAACTTAGTAAAAATGGAGTAGATAAGGCTACCATCTTCTTTCTTAACCTTAACACCTTCCAAGAAAAGTCAAAGGGTCTTGAACTTGGATAAAAAAAATTCAATGGAAGAAAAATTATTGGGGTCCAACATAAGCAACTCATTTTCGAGTTGATGGGCTCTAATTTCATTTTTAATTCCAAAAACTCTAGTGAGTTGTTTCATTGCTTCATTAAGAGTATCAAGTTATGCGATATGGAATCTAAGGTATGGAGAAATATGCATCCCTATCAACCCACATGCTTGATCTTGCCTATTTTTCCATTTGGCTGTCTTATCTTGATCTTTAGGTTTAGTTTCTTGTCTTGAGGCTATTCTGTAAATAACTTTACTTCTAAGTAAATCCACAATGTACGACCACCATTGGAAATAGTTGGTGTTGTCAATAATAACTTGGCGTGGAATTTTTATTTTAACAGAAAACTGAAGCTGTAGATGCTGAAACTAGTTGTTTCAATGGAAAGATCTCAAGAAATTACGCTGATTAAAAAAACATGGCTCTAAAAATGGCTTCTGGATGAAAAAGTTACGGCTTTTTGAAGAAAAGTTGTTGAAGATGCCGACGAAGTGCGTGAATGTGCAGAAGTGAACAATAATATTATATATATATATTTAAAATCTCCCCCCCCCCTCCTTCCAAACTTAATCTAATTAGCTCACTTGAAGAAAAAAAAAATATGAACCACTTTTATAAATAAGTGAAAATCACTTTTACAATGGTACTTTATGAGTTACCCACTAACTTGTAACTTAAATAAAAGATAAAAAGACTTTAAAATTATAAGTGACTCACTTTTTATAATGGGTGAGAACACTTTTACATAAAGTGTTTTTAAAACATAAGTTACATGTGCTTTTTGAAAAGGTAACTCATGAAAAAGAAATACTTGAACTCAAGACCTCTATTCTCATAAAGTAACGTTGGACCAAGTGAGCTAGTTTAAAAGATTAGTAATTTTTGGAAAAGAGGAAGGTTTTTTATTATAGTCACTGAAGCTTTGGGGTGTGTTCTTACTCGAAAAAACTCTTTTTTCCTACAAAACAAAAAACCACACAACCCAACACAAACATACAAAAAAAAAACCAAACCTTATGGCTTATGGCTTGAAGTTAGCTTTCCCCAGAACCTAAATATTTTCCTCAATGTTTCTAATTTTCCAATATCACACTAAGGTGCAGCGGAAAAGAGCATACGCATGAGAAAAATCCTTTATGTTTCTGATTTGCCCAAATCGCACAGAGTCGCAGAGCAAAGAGCATACACAAAAATGAAAAGTATAGATCCGGTAATTAGAAAACAGAGAGCTAAATAAACCAAAATAAACAGATAGATGAATAACTAAAACTGCAAATAAACATTGTATACCTCAAGATCTTAAAAATGATGTAGTTAGGCTACTAGAAACCTTTTCATGTGAAACGAAAGGGGTTCTCACTGGAACAGATGCTCCTAACACATTAGAGCAGTCCTCTCGACCTGAAAGCGGTCAGAAATAGCAGATCTAGACACAATAATCAGATGTAGTTGTACCAGCTTCGAATTTGGATCACCAATGGATGTGACCCTCAAATAGCTCTGATACCATGCAGGAATTTACATGGTCAGTTCCTCAGATAGAACAACAGTGGACACCACTCACAAAAAGATCAAGGATCAATATACCACTGTTCTTGACGTGGTTAAAACCCTCAAAGAAGGAAACAGTCCATGGCTTGAGTCAATGCAGCCACTTTAGACAATTTATTAATAAAAGAATGAAAATTTACATAAGATTCTCTCATGAATGGTCACCTTACAAATGACTCTCCATGCTCTTTAATATAGATCATGGATCAACAGGTGTTAAGCAACAGATCAAGTGTCGTAATACTAAGGAGAGAATGAACCACCAGATCACTTCATATCTAGAACATATCATGACCGTTGGATTGTAAGTTACAAAAGTACATGGTAATGAAACACACTTTATCTAACTCTATGCTAGACCAAGTTATAATTAACTATTTCCTATGTGTCGGAATATCCTAACATTTCTGGCTTGAGGAGATTGGATTCGAGGACCCAGTTTGTGTTCCATAGCTATGGCCCGAATAAATGCCTTGTCCAATGAAGTATTATCAAACAAATCAACTTCTCAGTGAAAAAGCATTAGCAAACCATCATTAAATTTGATAATTAGTACCTCTTCGCGATTGGAGATATGGAGTTGAATGTGCAACTTGCAGAAAACATCAATATAAGCTTGCACTGATTGATTTGGTAGTTGTCGAAGTTGTAATGATTTAGCAAGGAGATTTCGGATATATCCTCAGGGATAGAAGAATTATCTTAAGGCATGGCAAAAGTTATCCCACGATGTGATAGGTGTTGATTTGGTCTCTATTGGTTCTCTAAGTTTGGCAACCAAGGACATATTCTCCAAATGAGTATCCCACTTTGTTTTTGTCGGGCCTTCCAATTTTAGACTGGCGATTTGAAGTTTCATTTCCTCTTCCATCGTTGGACATGTTTTGAAATAGTTGGAGAGCCTGCGGAGCCAAGAATCTGCAACCTCACCATTCATTTGGCCTGAGAATTTGGGCAGCTCAAAGCGTGTATCGAGTTGCAATTTCTCTTAAGGGCGTCGTTGTTGCTACAATGTAATTAGCTCTTGAAGAGCCATGGCTAAGTCATGGACTGGTTAGCTCTTGAAGAGCAATGACTAAGTCATGGACTAGTGAGTCTGCCGTTAAGAGCTCTTGACGGGGAGGCATGATTTTCATCCATCGAATGGATTGAAACCTATGAGCCTACAAAAAATTCTTGGAAGAGGTGGAATACCAATTGATCTACCTACGGTTCTAAGAAACTGATTCAAAGAATCACATAACAAAGAAAAGAAAATAGCATAACAATATCATCTTTTATTATGAGAGATGAACATTTTATAAACAATACAAACATTCTCCTTAATTTTAATTTTGTAATTACAAAAGATATGGCATAAAAATCAAATACATTATTAGATACAGCAAATACATTAAAACGTTTCCTTCTTTCCTAATTTTTTTAAGATATTTCCGCCTTTTCTATTCTTAAATGTTTCCAAAAAAAGCCAATATTTTTTTCTTGATTACCCAATCGGTTAGAAATTTCTGATTTCTATGAATGTCTTAATCAATTAGAAGTTTCTGATTTCTATGCAGGTCTTAATTGCCCAGTTTTCTTATGAATATATATCAATATCTTTCTGAAGGCAAAGTCTTCGAGACGATCGGACGGAAAAAGACAAAATCCTTTTCGCCAAAAGAATCGAAGATGAATTAATGGGAACCTGGCAAGATTTCAGTGGCACTGACACTTCTGCGCGTTGACAAATATCAGTGTACTGTCATGGGTAAACATCGACGAGATGATGATTACATGGAAATAATTTTGAGAAAGGGAAAAGGAGGTTGAATCGGATTATCGGAATTACCTGCAACTGAGTTATTTTCATTTTACTCCATTTGTTTAGTAATTTAGGAGTGCGATTTACTATGTAATTTTCATTGTTAATTACTTCTGCCCAAAAATTAAGACCAAGTCCTTTAGATTGAAGCATACAATTAGCCATTTCCTTTAAGGTGCGATTCTTCCTTTCAGCTACACCATTTTGTTGGAGTATATGGAATAATGTGTTGCATTTGAATTCCATGCTTAGTGCAAAAGTTTATGAATTTTTTGTTAACATATTCTCCGCCATTACCAGATCTTAGCTTAAGAATTTGATGTCTAGATTATTTTTCAACAAAGACCTTAAAGGCCAAGAACATGTTAAATACTTCACTCTTGAGTTTTAAGAAGTATACCCAAGTGTGTCTGGAGAAATCATCAATGAAAGCTAAGAAATACTTGTAGCAAGAGAATGAAACAAATGGAAGTGGATCACATAAATTACTATTCATAAGTTGTAAAGGGGCTGGGGCATGCCAAGAGGCACAGTTTTCAAAACTATCTCGATGATGTTTTCTGAGTACACATCCGAAACAAACACCATCTTTGTAGGATACCATAGGAAGACTTGTCACCATATTTTCTTTACATATATTTTGAAGGGAGCGATAGTTTAAGTGAGCAAATCGCTTATGTCAAAGTTTTCTCACTTCATCATTATGAGCAACAAATACCAAGGGAATATTTGATGACCCAAAGTTGTTAAAGTTATACAACCTTGTAGAATCATCATAAATGTCAGTATATAAAATCTGTTTAGGATCTCATAGGTCCTTAATCACAACATTGTGAAGTGAAAATTCAATGGTTTTACCTTCACCTGAATGAGTTATGTGATATAAAGATAGAAGGTTGTAGGATAAGGTTGGAACACATAATACATCATTAAATTGACCATTGTCTAGATGAACAATTCCAATCCCTACAGCACTAAGAGATCTATCATCACCAACATATATATTTTTGGTGTTACAATCATTTAAAGAAGAAAACATGCCTTTGTTTTTGGCCATGTGATAAGAAGCTCCACAATCAATGAGCCACTCATGAGAATGAGAAGAAGAAGATACATTTAATGCATAACCATACCAAGATGCTTGACAACGACATGCAGAAAGTGATATTCCTAAAGATGAAGTTGAAGTTGAAGAGTGCTCCAAATGGATGTTATGCTTCTTCATTGTTGCTTCCAAGGCTTCCATCTTCTTAAAGCATTTGGATTCTAAGTGGCCATCTCGATTACAAAAGTGGCAATGTCTATCAGCCTTCTTCCCTTTGTCTTTATTTGCCTTATCATTTTGTTGAAATGATTTTTTTATTTTGAGATTAAAATTTGTTTAGGACCATTCTTTTTTGGATACTGCTTCTTAGGATTCATTGAATTTGGTTGTTGTTGGGCGGCTAAGGCTTTACTATAAGAGTTTCCAAGATTAAGAAGACCAACATGTAAGAGTTTTTCTTGTTCTCTTATTAAAAAATCACAAAAGACATCAAAAGAGGGGGGCTTGTAGTCTTGTCCTTGAGAAATAAAAGCTTCCCTAGTAGAATGGAAGGTGAAAACAAACACAGAGTAGGCTGGTCCCAACTTAGTAAAAATGGAGTAGATAAGGCTACCATCTTCTTTCTTAACCTTAACACCTTCCAAGAAAAGTCAAAGGGTCTTGAACTTGGATAAAAAAAATTCAATGGAAGAAAAATTATTGGGGTCCAACATAAGCAACTCATTTTCGAGTTGATGGGCTCTAATTTCATTTTTAATTCCAAAAACTCTAGTGAGTTGTTTCATTGCTTCATTAAGAGTATCAAGTTATGCGATATGGAATCTAAGGTATGGAGAAATATGCATCCCTATCAACCCACGTGCTTGATCTTGCCTATTTTTCCATTTGGCTGTCTTATCTTGATCTTTAGGTTTAGTTTCTTGTCTTGAGGCTATTCTGTAAATAACTTTACTTCTAAGTAAATCCACAATGTACGACCACCATTGGAAATAGTTGGTGCTGTCAATAATAACTTGGCGTGGAATTTTTATTTTAACAGAAAACTGAAGCTGTAGATGCTGAAACTAGTTGTTTCAATGGAAAGATCTCAAGAAATTACGCTGATTAAAAAAACATGGCTCTAAAAATGGCTTCTGGATGAAAAAGTTACGGCTTTTTGAAGAAAAGTTGTTGAAGATGCCGACGAAGTGCGTGAATGTGCAGAAGTGAACAATAATATTATATATATATATTTAAAATCTCCCCCCCCCCCCCCCCCCTCCTTCCAAACTTAATCTAATTAGCTCACTTGAAGAAAAAAAAAATATGAACCACTTTTATAAATAAGTGAAAATCACTTTTACAATGGTACTTTATGAGTTACCCACTAACTTGTAACTTAAATAAAAGATAAAAAGACTTTAAAATTATAAGTGACTCACTTTTTATAATGGGTGAGAACACTTTTACATAAAGTGTTTTTAAAACATAAGTTACATGTGCTTTTTGAAAAGGTAACTCATGAAAAAGAAATACTTGAACTCAAGACCTCTATTCTCATAAAGTAACGTTGGACCAAGTGCGCTAGTTTAAAAGATTAGTAATTTTTGGAAAAGAGGAAGGTTTTTTTTTTTAGTCACTGAAGCTTTGGGGTGTGTTCTTACTCGAAAAAACTCTTTTTTCCTACAAAACAAAAAACCACACAACCCAACACAAACATACAAAAAAAAAACCAAACCTTATGGCTTATGGCTTGAAGTTAGCTTTCGCCAGAACCTAAATATTTTCCTCAATGTTTCTAATTTTGCAAGATCACACTAAGGCGCAACGGAAAAGAGCATACGCATGAGAAAAATCCTTTATGTTTCTGATTTGCCCAAATCGCACAGAGTCGCAGAGCAAAGAGCATACACAAAAATGAAAAGTATAGATCCGGTAATTAGAAAACAGAGAGCTAAATAAACCAAAATAAACAGATAGATGAATAACTAAAACTGCAAATAAACATTGTATACCTCAAGATCTTAAAAATGATGTAGTTAGGCTACTAGAAACCTTTTCATGTGAAACGAAAGGGGTTCTCACTGGAACAGATGCTCCTAACACATTAGAGCAGTCCTCTCGACCTGAAAGCGGTCAGAAATAGCAGATCTAGACACAATAATCAGATGTAGTTGTACCAGCTTCGAATTTGGATCACCAATGGATGCGACCCTCAAATAGCTCTGATACCATGCAGGAATTTACATGGTAAGTTCCTCAGATAGAACACCAGTGGACACCACTCACAAAAAGATCAAGGATCAATATACCAGTGTTCTTGACGTGGTTAAAACCCTCAAAGAAGGAAACAGTCCATGGCTTGAGTCAATGCGGCCACTTTAGACAATTTATTAATAAAAGAATGAAAATTTACATAAGCTTCTCTCATGAATGGTCACCTTACAAATGAATCTCCATGCTCTTTAATATAGATCATGGATCAACAGGTGTTAAGCAACAGATCAAGTGTCGTAATACTAAGGAGAGAATGAACCGCCAGATCACTTCATATCTAGAACATATCATGACTGTTGGATTGTAAGTTACAAAAGTACATGGTAATGAAACGCACTTTATCTAACTCTATGCTAGACCAAGTTATAATTAACTATTTCCTATGTGTCGGAATATCCTAACATTTCTGGCTTGAGGAGATTGGATTTGAGGACCCAGTTTGTGTTCCATAGCTATGGCCCGAATAAATGCCTTGTCCAATGAAGTATTATCAAACAAATCAACTTCTCAGTGAAAAAGCATTAGCAAACCATCATTAAATTTGATAATTAGTACCTCTTCTCGATTGGAGATATGGAGTTGAATGTGCAACTTGCAGAAAACATCAATATAAGCTTGCACTGATTGATTTGGTAGTTGTCGAAGTTGTAATGATTTAGCAAGGAGATTTTGGATATATCCTCAGGGATAGAAGCATTATCTTAAGGCATGGCAAAAGTTATCCCACGATGTGATAGGTGTTGATTTGGTCTCTATTGGTTCTCTAAGTTTGGCAACCAAGGACATATTCTCCAAATGAGTATCCCACTTTGTTTTTGTCGGGCCTTCCAATTTTAGACTGACGATTTGAAGTTTCATTTCCTCTTCCATCGTTGGACATGTTTTGAAATAGTTGGAGAGCCTGCGGAGCCAAGAATCTGCAACCTCACCATTCATTTGGCCTAAGAATTTGGGCAGCTCAAAGCGTGTATCGAGTTGCAATTTCTCTTAAGGGCGTCGTTGTTGCTACAATGTAATTAGCTCCTGAAGAGCCATGGCTAAGTCATGGATTGGTTAGCTCTTGAAGAGCAATGACTAAGTCAAGGACTAGTGAGTCTGCAGTTAAGAGCTCTTGACGGGGAGGCATGATTTTCATCCATCGAATGGATTGAAACCTATGAGCCTACAAAAAATTCTTGGAAGAGGTGGAATACCAATTGATCTACCTACGGTTCTAAGAAACTGATTCAAAGAATCACATAACAAAGAAAAGAAAATAGCATAACAATATCATCTTTTATTATGAGAGATAAACATTTTATAAACAATACAAACATTCTCCTTAATTTTAATTTTGTAATTACAAAAAATATGGCATAGAAATCAAATACATTATTAGATACAACAAATACATTAAAACGTTTCCTTCTTTCCTAATTTTTTAAAGATATTTCCGCCTTTTCTATTCTTAAATGTTTCCAAAAAAAGCCAATATTTTTTTCTTGATTACCCAATCAGTTAGAAATTTCTGATTTCTATGAATGTCTTAATCAGTTAGAAGTTTCTGATTTCTGTGCAGGTCTTAATTGCCCAGTTTTCCTATGAATATATATCAATATCTTTCCGAAGGCAAAGTCTTCGAGACGATCGGACGGAAAAAGACAAAATCCTTTTCGCCAAAAGAATCGAAGATGAATTAATGGGAACCTGGCAAGATTTGAGTGGCACCGACACGTCTGCGCGTTGACAAATATGAGTGTACTGTCATGGGTAAACATCGACGAGATGATGATTACATGGAAATAATTTTGAGAAAGGGAAAAGGAGGTTGAATCGGATTATCAGAAGTTATTTGCATTTTACTCCGTTTATTTAGTATGTGTAAATGGGGTGGTTTTTCTTTTTTCGCAAAATTGATTTTTTTATTAAATCGTATTTTTAAATGTTTAAATAAATTTAGAGTTTTAAAAAACTTAGTATTTTGAAAAGTTTTTAGAATATTTAGATTGTAAAAATTATTTATTTAAATTATATAAATTTCACATATTATTTATAAATTAAAAAAAAAAAAAAAACAAAATATTTCCATTGTAACACGTTGCATTTCCATTCAACGTTTAGGGAAAATTAAGCACCATGCAGATAGAAACGGAATCACGTAGGTTGAAATTAAGAAAGGGAAATACGCCACTGGTTTTCAAGTTAATTTTGTTGCATTGTATTGGGATTAGTTCATTGATATGTTTTAATCTTAATTGCTAAACAAAAATGAATAAAAATAAATTTATCATAATTACCAAACAAAAATTAATAAAAATAATAGTAATTAATATAGAAATAATATGAAATTATTTTTATTTTAACATAAAAATTATTTTTATCATTTTATTATTTGTGTTTATAAATCACATTACAACATGTTTTATATATGGCCTCTAAACATAACAATTTTATTTTTTTCTTCTCTCCATAAAACAAATTATAACTTATTTTTATAAATATAACTTAATCACCACCATCATAAAATTTATGGAAATTATCATTTATATAAACTTTATGGAAATTATCATTTCTATGGAGTAGTATAATTTATAGACAAAATGGCTTTTTTCATAACTATTTTTTTGGTTAATTTTAATCAAAATCCTACATTGATTTTAAAAAACTTGAGTTTAAATTGTTTAATGTGCATAATTAAAGAGCCCCAAGGGTTTTTACCTATTCAATTTTACTTTGACTGTCCATTAATTTACTTTTGACCAAAAGTTTTCACCCTTTATCCATAGTTTAACATTACGAATTCAATTATTATTATTTTTATTGTTATTTAAAATTATTTATTTGTAAGGTGATTGGTTGAGGTCTTATCATGGATTGCTTAATAAC